>JANHGB010064442.1:14777-40871 GCA_026283785.1 Coracopsis vasa | reverse complement strand
GCTACAGCTATTACACAGTAAATGTCTGTAAATCATACAGTGGATATTTCTTAACAGCAGATAAATCTCACTTAGGCAATCCTTAATGCTTGTGGGTAGAGCTATGAATATCATCATGCAGTTAGTGTATTACCCTAACAAGCAAACAGATCACACCCCTTAAATGAAAGGATTGATCTGAAAAGTGTTTGAACTATTTGAAATTAATTAGGAATCTTTTATACATTTCTCTGGAAAAGATTGGTTTCTAACAATGTAAAATTGTTAAAGAAAATAAAAATAGACTATACATGATAAAAAAATCTGGCCAGGCTATCTCATATAGCTTACTTATAGTATTTGGTTTTCAAACTACCCCATAAAGGAGTGGTGAATTTTCTTTAAGTCATTTCTTGTATTATTTTTTTGGTCAAAATGAGACCAAAGGTGTCTTCTCACAGGCAGTATTGTAACAGATCTAAATGATAGAAAGGACAGAAGCAGCTATTCAACTAACTTTTAAAATCAATAGTAAGCCTAGAGAACAAAATTTGACTGAAAAAACAGCATTGCGAATGTGGTAGTGGCACTGCAGTGCATAATATTGCCTCTAGATTGTGTTGCTTTTCCCACCGAGGATGATGCATTTTTTTTATTATTATGACCAACCTTCAGAGACCATGCTTTGCCTAATTTTTCCTAGCACTTTACTGTTCTGATCATTTCCTTTGAGGTGCTGGATTTTTAAGGTTCTACCTGAAATTGGTAAGTTTTCTGTGCTGCTGCAACTTTTCTGTAACTTCTTTTCGCAGCCCAGTTGGGTTTTACTAAAGTTCTGCAATTTCTTTTTCTCTTGCAGTCCATTTCCTAAATTAATCTTTCCAGCCAAGAGCTACATAAGAATCTTCCTGATAGCTTTAGTCTTTAAATGGGGAACTGGCTTTGCTTACTAAATTTGATTTTAGAGTAGTTTATACCTAAATATATTGTACTCTCAAGTATCCAGCTTTATTCCAGATTTAAATCCTCTTGGGTCTTCAAAGGTTTTTTTGCATTTACATATATGATAAATAGTGTCATACTCTTTGATATGAATAGGGTTAAAGAAATCTTGTAGACATCTTATTAAAACTCATGAAACTGTTGTTCATTGAACCCTCAGTTGGAAACAGGTTTTTTTTTCTTAACTTTCTACTTATTTTGGCAAAACTTTTACTTTCTCAAACTAAAACCATCACTAATTCTCTGAAGCTTGTACATGAATGACAGTGTTGGTGATAACACTGTGTTGGTTTTTGTGACTATACATCGGCCTGCTTCTGTTGTCCTAGTGCAGAGATAATGATGACTGGTTTTCTGGGAGAGTCATAGTTTGGAAACAGTTTGTTGTAGGGTCTTTATTGAATTTGAGTATATAAACTACTGTTTTCTTGTCATGTCAGGAAATCTGTTGCAGGTGACAGGGATCAATAGGACCCGAAACCTACCACTCTGCCTTGTTCTTCTGCATCTGCTTGTCAAAATAGCATCTGCTTTGTAGATAGTAAAACTGAGGTTCTGCTTGTCCATTACAGCATTAAGACCCTTTTCCTTTGCCCTTTTATTGGCTTTCTGCAGCTTTGTAGGGAATAGATTGTATAAAGCATGCCCCTGGAAAGCAGAGGCTGTTAAAAGGTTTAAGACAAATTTGTTTGAAGACAAAGAGGGCATTGAGTAAAATTGTGGAGAGGGATTGAAGGGCTTTTGCACTGCAACAGAGGCTTGTCTGTCGAAGACTCAGTCTGCCTCTGAGTTCCAGCAGGCTGCTGAGAAGCAGGCCAAGAAGAGACCTTCCAAGACCCTGTTCCCTTCATCTGAAGTCTGCCATCTGGACGGAGGATGGCTAGAGGGTTCCTGGAACATATAGAAAGGAATCTCGAGGGCTGAAAATAAATGCCAGTGGAGACAGGAAGCGTCTGAGACGTAGGAGGGTTGGAGGAGGGGAGCTGCTTAGCATCGCTGCTCTGTAGGTCACAGTACTGGTAAGGATGAGAGGCAGATAAGGAGAGCCTCTGTGCTGCACTGGGAGATGCAGAGTCTTTCCTCCAAGGCCTAAGTCCCTCTCTATTTACTGCTTTATGTATGTGGAGGCCTTTTAGTTGTTTGTTACAGGAGTTCATCAGAGTGAGTCAGGTCTTTTTCTCTTGTAGGAAGGAGCGCTTAAATTTGTAGCTTTTGGCATACTAGGGATTTTGAAATAGAAAAGGTTTATAGAAAGATTGATGCCAGCTGGTCTTAAAATTTATCTTGATGCTGCTGTGTTTGAGTTGTCATGAAGGTGTGTGTTACTTCAGCGTGGTGATCTGTGGGGTCTGTTGCAGTTGGGTCAGATGATGTTATGAGTGGACTATGCTGCCCTGAATGATTTTTCTCATGTAGTAAAGCCAGTGATTTGGGATGTTTTATTCCTTTAGTGTGTTTCAGTAAGTGTTGTAATACTGAAGAACAATATTCTTCCTTTTTGGGTTATGAGGTTGACATAGTCTTGGTTATCTTCTCTGAATGGAAATGTCAGTTAATCACACCACTCATCTTTTCTTTCTATAAGAGCTTGTTATATCTCCAAGAGAAAACTTAGAGTGAAAATTCTTTGCATCGCATGTTGTGGTTTTTAAGGATAACCAGCCAGATAATGGTGAATGTTTTTGCTTTGTGTGCTGTAAGTATTAAGTTGAAACAAGGTAAGTTTTGTTTCTTGAGATATTTCAAGCAGCTCCTTCCTATCAGTGAGCTTTGTAATGCACACAATAAATGACTCTTCACAAGATTTTAGGGCTATTATAATCTAAAGGATGCTCTCAGAAGGCCAAGACATTAACTCTAGATTAACTTTAAAGTTAGAGTCTATGTGTAGCTGAGCTTCCTTCACTTTCCTTCACTTAATGCTTCTGAAAAATGAAAATTAAAAATGAGAGTATCCTCAAACATTGTTTATATCCCATGTGAAGCTGGTGGTACCATTTCTTATTGCTGCCCTTGGAAGTAGAGTGTGCATTAAATGCCTGCTAGAACTGAGCAGTAGTAGAAAAGCCCTTCTGGGTAAGAGGAGATTTGCAGAGAATTTATCAGGTACATGCACTGGCAGCTGCCTTGGTGAGATCACTGCAGATAGTTTATGGTTTGATTGAAACTTGATTGGGTAATGAGGGCATGGTACCTGATAGTGGAAGGCACAGGTTTGCAATGAGGATCATGTCAAAGTAAGTCATTTTCAGGTTCCTCATGGTACTTGTTCAGTGAATTAGCCTGTTAGCTTAATGTTTTAATACAGCTGTCTGGTAGGGTTATGTAGCTGAAAGACAATATCTAACTGACAGAAATCTTAGTCTGGAAATTCTAATGTAAATGTTAATCAATATGCTGAATTTGAAAAACCATATGAATATTATAAACTTGTAACGGAAAAAATAGATCCTTCCACAGCAAGGTCTTTACTGCCGGAAGATGTCTTGTTTTAGTTTCCCTCTAAATTACTCACTATATCATCACTTACAGTGTACCAGTAAGGACTGTAATTATTTCAGAGACTTTGCACACAGCTACCATTTGAATCTGTAATTAGGCGAAGTGCAGGTTATCTGTGCTTAGGTTAAATTGTTCTCCAGCTGCAGTATGTATTTCCAACTCCATAGCACAGAGTAGAGCTACATAGTGTTGCAAGGTGAAATACTAGTTTATGCATTTAAATGCATCTTGCTCTTGAGAAGAAATAAATGGTGGATAGCATCATCTGTGTGCCAGCTCATTCTCTTATATGTGTTTGGTTTTGTTAAAAAAGTAAATTAAAAATGAAAAAATCCTTAGATGTTTTAGGACTGCATAGTGGTAAGCTGCATTCTTTGATAAGAGGAGTGTGACATGTTCTTTTCTTTTGCAAGCTTTACCAAATGTCATTAGTTCTTTCATAGAGCAGTAGTTTTCCAGAAAAGGAATTTCAGTAGTTTGTTAGTGTTCAAATGAGTCATCACTGATTCTTTGCTGAAAGTCTTAATTTTTCTTATTGTTCATATCTTATATTGTTGTTGCAAATGTCAGGATTTTAGGTTGCTGTTGCTTTTGCTGCAGTAACTTAAGCAATTTTGTAACCTTTCTTGACTTGTAATATATATAACTGGAGCGCAGTGCAGTATGGCGACATGGGAAGGGCATACCTTTCTTTAGGTACAAGGAAGGAGCACAGAGTGTGATAGTCTAATTGTGAGCCAGGCTTGAAAAAAATCCTGTATTCTCAAGAAACTTTTTGAGTTCATGGCAGTGTTTTTCACCTTTCTGTCATGATCAAAAATAAGGAAAAGGCCTTTTAAATTGAATCTTTTTGCACTATCTATAGAGAAGGACAAAACAGCTTGAAGATTACGACACTTAATTGTTTCTAATAAGCTTAGTCAAAACTTACTACAGTTACTTTTCCTTTTCAAGCAGTTGCTGTTTTACTTTTGTGGAGTTTGTGAAATTTGTTACAGCAAAATTATGGGATTTTGTTAAAATACTTGCAGGTGAAAGGTGGAATTTCATGTAAAAAGTTTCATGTAAATACGCATGCATATGCATTCCTTATAGCACATCATTGCTTTCTGCCTGACTCATAATATGAACTATCTCTTTGTTGTCATGGAATCTCTGCAATAGGAAGGTTGCTGGTCAGTGGTACACATAAGGGAAGCAGTTGTTTTTTGTGTGATTGTGCCAAAATGTGTGCACTGGGAATGGAAGAGAAGGAAAAGATGGCCTTGAAAGTAAGCTTGATTCTAATGTGAGTAGAGAGAACTTTGTAGTATATGGACTTAAAATTATCTTGGTCAATAGGTTAATCCAAGTTGGTGACATATATTAACAAATGTCCAAGTGTTGCAATGACATTCCATAAATCTGTTAATGAATATAAAATATCAATTACTCTTATGGAGACGGGGGAAATGGGAAGAAGCAGAGACATTAAAAGGGTGAAGCAAGGACTCTGGCTCTAGATTCATAGTGTTTTGTAGGTGCTTGCATAAATTGTTTATCTGGCACTTGAAACTTCAGAGGCAGAGATAAGGCATCTCGCTTGATGATCCAAATTCTTCAGTATATATTACTGCATAAGTGTAGTGTATGAGGCAAATTAAATGCTGTTAAAAAAAATAATGCTGTCAACCTGCAACAAAGCTTTATGAGAACTGTTGTCTGGTATGGGACCAAAACAGGCTCGTGCCCTGGTAGTCATTCACAGAAAACTGGCCTTGTTTTTTCACCATTTATGAAGAATAGAGCTTTTTGTCGCTTAAACTTCAGATGGGTATATTTTTAAAGGTTAACAGCAAAAGTACAATAATATCACTTTCCAGCTTTCACTGCTCTGAGCTAAGCTTTATCTTATTTTATCGCAATGTAGTGAGTGCTTTGTTTCTAGAACAAGTAGATAATCCATTACTGTACCACGGATGTGGGGAGTCTGGTAGTACATATCAACAGAGTACAATTTTTCATTGAATTAGTTGCCAGAAGGAAAAAAATGAAGAGGAATGATTTTCTGAATGATGATACAGCCTAAGTTTTAAAAATAAATTGGGTTTCAGCTGTTTTTGTGGAAGTTGATTTGTAAATAATGTGTGGGGTTAAAATATGGTGCTTGTTTGATGCTCTCAATATGACTGTAAAGAGCTGTTCTGGGAATGCAGCAATTGATTCAGCATCCGTTCTGTTGAATCCCTGGATTGAATTTAATTGGAAATTGAGAGCTCTGCTAACCTTTTTAAGTTTTTTTTTTTTTTTTTTTTTAATACTGGTTCTTATAGGCCTTCTCAGTTGTGAGATGAGCACCTCAAAAAGTGAAGGATCGTACACTGGCACAGGAGCTTAAAGGGTAGGCGTGAAGAAGAGTACAATATAAAAGCTAAATACCTTTATATGGGTGCAAATTACAACTAAGGGGTAATCTAGATAGGCAGAGGAAGAAATGCCAGCTCTGCTGAAGGCAGGCAGGTTTGCAGTTATTGGAGATTTCCTTCTTTCATCACCTGGAGCTGAACCCAGTAGTGTGCTTTGTCTAGCTTGCTTGTCTAGGCTAGTGCAGAGCAAATGCAATTGTAAAGATGCTCATGTATCCTACTGGAACTGAGTGTTTACAGTCAGTATGTGCAAGAAGACTGCTTTAAGGCCTGAAGTCTTTAACTTGCATTTTGAAACTTAAGTTGCTTAACATTGCATGCCCAAATTGCTTTAATGTGCATCATTTTGTATATGTGCCAGGTGACTAAAATTCAGAGGAATAAACACCTTATTACTCTGGTGATATCTTTTAAAAGTTGCTCTGACTATATACTTGTAAAATTTTAACTATTGAACTAAAGCAGTTCAAGGACAACCTGTACTGTGGTTTAGTAGCTTTTTTTTGGTTCTGCTTCTAGACGTGACAGGTATAGAAGCCAAACATTCTTTATGCTTTTACTTTTAAATTATGTGACTGCAAAAATACAGCCAGACATATTTTGCTAATTGCTCCTTTACATATTTTTTTTAAGGTAAATGATATTTACTCACAGTATAAGTGAATGTTAACGTTTCTTGGCAGATAAGCTCTCTCTTTCTCTTTAAATATCTGACAGAATATGGTGTCAACTGGACAATGGCATAGTGTGAAAATGGCCCATTATGAGCTGCTCCAATTACTGAAGACTTTAAGCTCTTAGCACACTGTACTATTTGACCCTAAGCAATTTTTGTCCCATTTCACTGACTAAAACTGGAGAATGCTCCATACTGCAGAGATGTAAATGGCCTGGCTAATGATGTGACAATTGACCTTTTGAAAATTGTGTGCTAATTAGCATAGTCTTCTTGAGTCCTCTTCACAGCACTGTAGGCAAGACCACTTTTATTACTATAGGATAGTAACTTCAAGCAAAATTGCATGAACTTGGATTAAAAGTCCAAATTAAGTAAGTAAATAACAACAATAAAAATAATAAAAAAGTAGATAAATAGTAGATGTTCCAGAATAGCATGTAAGGGGAATCCCCTTTTCAATCTGCTGTGCAGGATTTCTTTTGCCCATGTGCTGGGAATCTAAAATTACTTTTAGAGTGGTTTTAATGATGGCTTTTGAACTAATTCTTCTGAATCATGAATGCAAACTAACAGCTCTGTGGTTGTGAACCTAAACATTTATACATCCGAGATTTAGGTTAAATCCCCCTTGTGTGACTTGAAATTCTGTAAAAAGAGCATGTGTATAGAAGGAATGGCTCAGACAGGTACCCAGCCTCCTTTTGATAAGTTCCCAACCTCTGTGATTGCCTGTGTTTCATCCGCCACAGTTAGTTAAGCTGTGCTCTAGTGGAAGTATACAGGTAAATAAACAGGAAGTTTCACCTGAACACGAGGAAGAGCTTCTTTACTGTGGGTATGACAGCACTGGAATAGGTTGCCCAGAGAGGTTGTGAAGTCTTCTTCCCTGAAGATAGTCAAGAGGCGTATGGACACAGTCCTGAGTAATCATGTGCTTTAGGTTGACCCTGCCTGAGCAGAGAGACTGCACTAGATGACCCCCAGTAGTCCCTTCCAATATCAACTGTTCTGTGATTCAGTGAAACACAATGAGTCAGGTTAAAACATACGACTGTAGTCTTAGTATTCCTTTTCAGTCCTGGAAGCAGTACAGATGGAAAGATAAAAAAGGAAGCGTAACACAAGTGCAGTCTTAAGTAAGCAAGCTGAATACATTGGCAGGAGAGACTCGTGGGGAAAAAGTAGGCTATATATGGTATGTACCCTTAGATAGTCTTGAAGAAAAAAGTATTTGACTGTCATATGCGCGTGTGAAGGTGTATGTGGTGCTAAATTGATGATGGTTAGAAGTCTTTCAGAAACACTCATGAGCCTTTCAAGTGAAAGGCTGATAGTGCCTGAAAAACATGATGGTTTTGAGTCAACTCTGACCTGTCATATGAAGTTCTGTGACTTCATTAATTTGGCAGTCACTATTTCAAATTTAAACTGAGTTGCTTCCTGGTTATTCAGAGTTTTCAGCCAAAACCTGGTTCTCTCATCTAAGCTTGTCTTTGCAGCAGGATCAGTGACTCCCCTTAAGCTAGTCTTCTAGGTAATGGCACAGTAAAAGGATACAAATTCTGGTGGTAACTTAGAAATTCTGCTTTTAATGTTGAGTTACTCCATCTTTTGACAGCAAGAAAATGTTTCATTCCCAAAACAGGATTATTTTGTGGTGTTCTACCAGATCACTTTTTGGCTGCTGAAGGAGTACATTGCCTTATCTCTGGGAGTATTTAAGATCAGCTTTCTAGGTTAAACACTTTTAGGATATGACTGTGTATAGGGTGGGATACATAATGTTAAGTGAGGAGTTAAGGATTGCCTTGGGTTGAAAGGCAGTCACATAAGCTAGATAAGACTACTTCTCAGTGAGAGTCTGTAAACCCAGAAATGTGGCCAGGCAGCAGTCGTGTAGAGTTTGGATGGAATTTAGTGGCTGGTGTACAATTTTTTTCTAACTTGATAATGGTAGAATATGAAGTAAGAATCCAGTAACCACACGTTGCCTACAATGTTGCTTTGAGAGCTGAGCTCTATGTTCAACAAAAATCTGTAGAGAAAGTACATGTGTATGCGTATAGAAGAGGGAACGAAGGGCAGTTATTCAGAACTAAAGTGCAGCTTCTCTCATGTAAGAAGTATTTTGAAAGGCATGAGGCTTTAGCAGTGACATTTGAATTGAGAACTGAGGACTTAAGAATTTTGTTATTCTTTCATTTGGTGCTTGGCTTTATATAAGTCAGCTTAAGTCACAAAACTAGACTTTGTATCTTCTCAGTTTCTGGCTGCCGAAATGCTTCTTGAAGTATCATTATTGCCATTTTACACATTGGGAAAAGGAGATTCCAAAGTAGAAGACATGAGCTAACTAAATGTAGCAGACTTTATTCCTGGCTGCAGAACATATAAGTATTGAGGAGTCATTTATAGCTACCAGCTATCAGATTTTGAAAGTCCAGTATTCCGGTCTAACTAGATTTTTGCTTGATATTCACTGCTGTGCCTTACCTAATACAATGAAAATGCGCAATACAGACGATACCCTGTGTGCCTTATCTTCGGTAATGTAGAAAGACACAAACAGCACTGAGATTTTGATTCTGTTTCCAAGCTGTTTCCTTTTATTTGTTCCACTTTATAGCTGTTTCCTCCTGGATTTTTCCGTTCTGGTGACTGTAACAATCACTGAGATGAGACAGGTTGCAGGGATTGTGGGCTTTTTCCAAAGTGCTGTAAGAATTTCCCAAAGTGCTATATAAATGTTAATGTTCTGATGTCCTGAAATACTTTGACTGGGGTGAAGTATTCTTGTCTTTCTTTGAAGGATGGATGACTGGGGTTATGCCTGGGATTTGTCTACAAAGACTTTTTTTGTCAGACATTTGGGGTCTTGCAAAAATGCAGGTAACAGCAGCTGAAATCCAACTTGGCAAGAGCTTATTTAGGATCACCTGAAAGAGCCAGTGTTCAACTGATTTATGTTGCTGTATTTGCCATTGACACACTTGGTATTTTTCACTCTCCACTTAATTTCAGAGAATCTGTTGCATTATCTGTGTTAATTTAGAATACTACAGAATAATCTGCAAAAATAATGTTGTATTTATTGGTTTTGAGGTAGTTGATTCTCTCTGAAGTTGCATCACGTAAAGCATGTCTAAGTCAGTCTACAAATGTAGGATGATAATTTTAATGATCAGAATCTATGCTGAAGTGTTCAGTTCTCCACTGTTATCTTTTTATACCAACCAGTCAGCAACTGACAGAGTAGCATAAAGCTTTTGATTATGGTTGTCTTCCTGTAACATATATTTGGCTTTATAGTCCTTTTTGCTAAACTTTGGTGTTGTGTTGTCTTGTGTTTGCCTCCTTTGGCCAAAGCCAGCTCTATTCCATGAGTGCAGAAGCATTCGTTTGTTTAGATTTTTACTGGATGCTGAATTCTGGGGAGTTGATCAGGATTCCCCTTCCCAAGTAAGCATCTTTACACAGATCTTTCAGACCCATGTGAGTTAGGAACGGCAAAAGAACGACTTAATGGCAGCCAGATCTGTCATCTTTTGCAGGTGCAAATGTTAGACTTTCAAAGTAAATAATTCTCTTAGATTTATTATATTTGGCAGTAAGAATCTGCATTTGCAGTCTGAACTTGGGACTTAAGTGAATTTCTGTTCCCCTAATGCAAGAGAAGCAGTGACAAGGATAGTAATGGTAAGAGATGAATCTTTGAGGACACTGGGAAGGGTGTGCAAGAGCAAACACATAATCTAGTTTAAAAGGAGATTCAGAGAGTGAGGGCCTGATATTTTTAATTTGTTTCAAATTAACAAATATTTTAATGACTGAGCACGTAGTTGTATATCTCCCTACCTTTTGTACTCACTAACCTATGGATAGCATGCAGTCTCCCTTATAAAATTTATGCGCTTATTACCCAATTGTGTTTCCTGATGCATCTTATTTTTAATGATTTGTTTTGTATTTGACCAAAATGAGAGCTCTTTTTTAATATTGTTAGAATTTTTCTTCCTTTTTGTTTGTTAAAGGTTTATATAGCAAAAGCTTCACTTGTGGTATGCAAGCTTTCTGTATTGGAATCTGGGTACTGGTTCATTATTAACAAAACCAATCTGGATTTGAACTTTTTTTAGTACAAAAATTGGTTGTAGCTTTTAGCACCTTAGCGTGAGGCCACTTAGTTAAATTTAAAAATTTAAAAGAAAGAGGGAAGAAGCAAGTTGTGCAGTAGAAAATACTTTTTCTTTCTGCTTGTTTTATGGGAATTTGTACGTGCCTGATCGCATGTAGCTGATTTTAGCTGAAGTCTCTTTCTCAGAAATGTCTCTCCTGTTCTCCCCCCGTGGTACTTCCAGGCTTCTCCTGGATTGTATCATTAGCTAAATTTTGCAGCAGAGACTTTTATACCGACTGGGACTTATTGGGTGGGGCATTTTGGTAAGTCATACAGTTGTTTCCTGTTCTTGGACTGAAGGGGCAGTGCCTGCCCTAAATTACCTGCTTGCTGCTCTTGCCAAGAACATCAATCTTCTCTTACTATTTATTATGTTACTTTATGAGCTTTCCTTTGAGATGGACAAAGTTTTGGGGGCTGATCTGAATGGGGGTCTTCATGCTCTATGGCCATTTGCCACAGTTATATAAATAACTGTTGTCCACGTGGCTGGTCTTAATGGCCATCTGCATGAGGCAGGGCAACTTTCACCTCTTACTGGAAAAGTTATTTTGCCACAGCCCACTTGTTAACCCTGTGTAGGGACCTCTCTCTAACACTGAAACTAATAAATTCTGTCTCGCTGCCTCTGTTTTTAAAGCCTAGAAATCAATTCAGGTAAGTTAAAAATAATGCACTCAAACACTGTGAAGTCTGATACCAAACTTGATACTTAACTCCTTTGGACAGCCCTCCGAAAGAGTGATCTGTCCGTGTTCATTTGCTCCAAACCTACCTCCAGGAAACTGCCCAAAATGGGGGATCAAAGCAGGCAGTGTGCCAAGGGTTTGTGTTTCAGGCAGTTTGGCACACACTGAAAGCTTGGTCTTTCCCGTACTAATCCATGGGCAGACGTCCATTAAGAATGATTAGGCAGAATTTATATAAAGGCATTCTATGATGTTGTGTGTGCCTTTTTTTTTTTCCCTCCTGCTTTTTCCCTTCTCCTGTCCTCGTACTTGAGAAGTTTTGTGTGGGTGTGTATTTTTTTCTAAATTTATAAACCTCGGCTTTTGCCCTTGTCCGGCAGAGACTGCTCACCCACCCTTTTCCGTTTCCAGGCGGATTGCTTTTCTGTTATTTCAGTTCTCTAACTTTCTCCAATGCTGTCCTGTTTTGCTTATTAGGAAGCGCTTGCAATAACCCTTTCAGTGCTGCTGTCATCTTTGCCTTACATCAGGACTGGCTGCTGTATTCATTTAATAAAAACCTTCTCTTAAGAAGCAAATTAAAGACTTCTTATGTGTTACAGCTTTCTGGTTTTTACAGGGAATGTGATACGGCTTTCATTTTTATATTGACAACTGTCAACCTGCACAGTTGCCAATAGTAAGCCAAAACCCTCACTGAAATGGGATTTCTTTACAGCTTTGACAAAGAAATCTCTTCAGCTCTGAAACTGAGGCAGCACTATCTTCATGTGTCAAATGAATTAGCAGAATTTGGGGAAAAATATATTCCCAGCTATGTCTTAGAGTAAATTTTCCTGTTCTCCTCCTCTTTTATTGTTTCATTCTCTATACAGCAGTGATTGATGTTGACCTGCAAGATCCTTGTTTCTCTAATATGAGTGTTTAAGCCTGAATTAGCTAAGTAGTTAAGTAGAAGTGAAGTGAACTTGACTGACTGTTTGGCACTGTTTGGTGCCCTGGGTGATGTATGAACTAATACAAACTGCTGTTAAGTGTGTAATCAGACCAGTAAAGTAGACTCAAATTTGTTTCTTGGAACAATTTAGTGTTTCATTGATTATCTTCGGAATTAACTTGGCCAGCCTCTAAGTGCAAGTTATGATGCAAGGCAGTAGAAAACAAGGTTAAGCATTAGGTTTGTGGGTATTTTCTGGAAGAAAGGGAGTAAATTGTTCTCTTCAATAGAATAACAAGTTCAAATAGATTTTTCAAATTGTTACAGGGAATGGGTCAAGGATACATGTATAAAATAACCTTAAGTGCTGTAAAAGTAACTTAAACACTTGTGAAAAGCCATGGCTCTGGAAAACAGGGTACATATGGGCACACTGTCTCCTCTCTTTCCCGACCAGATGTGGATAACTGAGGTTGCTAGTGAGTGTTTCTTTTTAGATGTAGAAAGATGTTTCATTCATATGCAAAACTCTCCCTGGACGAATAATTAAGCTTTGAGTGTACTGTAGGTCTTTCCAAGTAGTAGAGGACTAGCTATTCTCTTCTGTACCCAGTTTTTTACTTAACATGTACGTTTCCTTATTAAATTGAGATTTATTTTTTTTTTAGTAGTAATTGAAACAGATTTTTTTAATACTGTTTTCAAAGCACAAAGTGGCTGGGAGATGGTTGAAAATGGTAAATCATCTGTACTAATTTCTGTTATCTAAAGAACTGTACTTTGAGCTAATGTCCAGAATTACTGGGCCAAATAGTCCTGTTGAAATTCCCCTCAGAAACAGAGCAGTGGCTAGATGAATATTTAGCCTGAAAACAAATAATCCATGCTAAAGTTTATGGACCCTGCTTGGGGAAGGGAATAAAAGAGAAGTGGCCTGTAAGAATGCTTTATTTGTCAGAAGGGATCTTAAGGAGACATAAAGGTATTTTCCCTCCTCCTATGTGTTTTCACCACAGTAATGATGATTCAGCCTGTGTATGCTCTCTGGAATGCGTATGTGTAGGGAGAAGAGAAAAGGGTTTCTTTAGATGCAGCTAGCTGAAAATAATGTAGGAGATAATGTGTATACCATATTGCCTCACCATGGAGTTGCCTACTTCAGCGAGTTTATATTTATTTTCATATTGACTAAAAATAAGGGCATTTTTATCTTTGTTAACCAAACACATTTCTCCAGAAGACCTCTCTGAAGCGGGAATTCATTGTTTCTGAAGCAGTTGTGTTGGCAAGTAGGCCTTAGCTGTGTTTCTGCGGTAAGTTCTTTTGTCCATGATAGCATTTTGGAATCCCAGCATCAGTGTGGCTGGCTCTGGCTCTGATTGGACAGTTTATATTTAGTTGCTGGTTTCCTATAATAGTTTTCAGATGGAGATGTTAAAGAACACATACCCTTGTGCTGCTGTAATCCCTGAAAGAGGATGGGGGAGTGAAAAAGAAAAAAAGCATTGATGTCTTTTCAGCAGAAGTAGAGTTTGGAAAAAAACCCAAGCAGCTTCTTGCAGCGAGAGAATGCTGAAACTTGTTTTTAAGAAATGAGGTAGCCAGTAAAACCAAAATGCTCAGAAAATCTGTGGGTGCATCGCTTAAATTTTGCATCCAGAAAGGAGCTTAAAAAAGCTGTGGGAAGATCTGCTTTTTTAAAATTACAGAACTTGTGATTCTGCAGTTTACAATAGTAGTCAATCGTTATTAAGTAGTAGGCATCAGACACCACCTCATGACCTGTGTTCCATATTGCTGGTGCACTTCCAATGCAAATTATTAGATACCCAACCCTCCCCCAGTGTCATATACGACTTAATTTTACTGTCAGATGTGTCTTTTAAGTGAGGCATGGTTTATTTCAGTGAAAACTGAAGACTGACCGGATTTACTCTGAGCCTGGGTTTAAGACAACCTCTCCAGAAATCCTGTCTTTAAGGGAGAAAACTGAGTTCATTTTTTTGTTTGATTCTGGGTTTGCAGAGCATTTAGAAATGATCTGTACATAAATTCTTTTGGTTTATTAGCTTTAACTATCTTTAATTCTTTAAATTGTTAACCAAATAAATCATCCTAGTTTTCTTTGATAAGCTTCCAAGAATGCGCCCCTGCTTTATCCAGCTGCATGCAGGGACCTAACTTGTAATTTTTCAGTGGCCAAAGTGAATCTTCACTTACTTGAGGGACATCAGGGCCTGACCATAGCAACTGGAAGAATCAGGCCCAGATGCCAGCCAGCGTGCAGGTAGGATCTTCGCAAAGTTGATGGTTGAGAAGTAATTGAAGTATGATTCTTCTCTTCCTTCCCCACCCCTCCATGTGTATAATAAGAGCAGAGAGCTGCTGCCACTGTGGTAGTAATGTATTGCACCTAATTGCAGTCCTGGCCAGTATAACTTATTTTGAGGGGAAAAAAAATCTGAAGTGCTGAATCTAGTTTGCCTCGTGTGGTTACACAGCACAGTTTTCATGCTTTCTTCCATGGGAAGCAAATCATAGAAAGCTAGGGATGAGACACAGCTATCAGAGGCCAACTATTCAGTCCTCAGCTAGGGAGCAAGATCATTTCAAAGGCCTGCAAGCATGTAGACTCTGTAATCTATTCCTGTACTTAAAAACAAACAAAACCTAAACCAAAAAAATCTAAACTGACCTGATTTGTTTCTTAGTTAATTCAAGTCCCTTTGTGATGGATAGAGCAGAAAGAACATTTTGTTTCCTTTTTCTTTACACCAGTTTCTACGTTCTTGGAAGGTGTTATCTTGTTTTCCTCCCTTGTTTTTTCTCATCTGTGAGACAGTATTCTTCTTGGTGCTCTCTGGGCTCCAGTTAAATGAAGACATCTATCTTCAACTAGGGTGCCAAGGGTTGGGCACGATACACCAGCTGAGGCTTGATAGATGCTGAGAATTGCTTTCTGTCTTGCAGATGAAGCATATTTGTACAGCTCAGTCTCATTGCCTTTTTCAACAGTACGATGTTGTTGGTTTCTGCAGCCTATAATTCATTGTAACCCTTTTTTCTCTCAACACTTGTGATCTAATCAGTGTCTAGATAGGTACACTTGGTTACCACCTAACTGTATAATCTCGGGCACCTAGAAGGAAATAAAGCAATTCTCCTATTTTTAGGCTGGGTTTCTTTAACTTAAATTTTCAGATGACAGCTCTGAAGGAACAATGCAAAGATGGAATCAAGATGAAATTCAGCTTGACAAACATGTTGTCCTTAGATATTCCGACCATTAAAATACAGAATAATGCTCTACTCAGGCCAGAGTTCTGTGGGGCCTTACCCATTGCTTCCCTCTGTTTAAGTAGTGAATATTTAATCTTTGTATTTGGGTAGCGTGCAGTTTTCCTATTGTGCCAGAGCAGTTTCACCTAGGCCACAAGTGACAGTCATTTCAATATTCATTGTTAAAAATACTTTTTGTGTGATTTATTACTTGAGTCAGCACTTATTTGCTCACAGACAGTAAATGATCAACAATTATCTGGAGCAATTTTTGCTTTGTGTGGTATTCACCCCTCTGGTCCAGGCAGTAAGCTGTGCAGCTGTTTAGTTCACATCTAGCAGGGAATGGTAGGGTGAACAGAAAGGAAGGAAAACAGCCTCATCAGAGACAGTGCAATCGTGTGATTTATGCAGGGCAGCCTGCCCAGGACTGGACTGCTGCAGGATATTTTTCTCTGCAGTGCTGGAGCATGACTTTAGATCTGCTTGTTTTTAACTTTATACAGGGAAAATAAACCTCTTAACCACTAGCTGTGTGTCCCTTTCCATATGTGTAGTTTCCAGCTTGATATCGGGGGGGAAAAAAACCCACAGAGTCTGAGTATTTGTTATTTAGGGCTTCTTGTTTAATTGCCTTGTGCTCTGAAGGTAGTGCTGACTACTTGATAGTCACAACAAGGCTCTTGAGGAAGAGGGAATAGATCTGAAGCTGCTTTCAGACTAATTGGAAGAAGAGCAGCTCACCGATAAAACAGCTTTCTGCAAGATTTATTCTTGCACCTGCAGGGAGTGGTTAAGGTATTTTATAAAACCCCTTCTCCGTGAATATTTGCTGCTTTTCCTTGGTGTGCAGCAAGGATTTTGTCAGAAGTGTGTTGGGGAGATTTTACACCTCCAGACTCTTGTCTGGCTGCAGGCAGTTTCCTTTGGGCTTCCTGCTAAGTGGCTCTGGTGGCGGTTTTGCATTGTTTCTCACTGATGACTCAGAGAAACAGGAAAGAGGTCCCCTGGTGAACAAAAAGCACAACCACCAAACAGGTGCCTGTATTCTGGTCTAGCAGAGGACAAACCACCTCATTCTGGATTTTTTCCTAAGATTGTTGTCTGCAAGTATGAGACTCAAGAGGAATGGTTCGTACACACTGAATGGGTAAGAGCAAGCCTTGCATCCTTTTCTGAACCCTCACCATTAAAAACATGTGAAAACGGAAGCCTTTATTTTTCTTTCTAGTGACGGGGTACATGAAATAATGACCAAGTCTTTTGTCTCAAAAAGAGCAGACGATCGCAGCGTATGAAATATGCAGCTTATTTAGATTGTTCTGCATCTTATTAGGTTTGTTTTTAAAGAGTATGCATTTTGTGGGGGCAGGTTAGAGTTGTCTGTGTGTTAAATTGAGGTGGATCTGCTCAGTAAAACCAGCAAAGCATTAGGAACTGTGTGATTCCCAAAGAAATGCCTGTGGTAATTATTTTAAGTATTTATAAGGAAACATCCTATGCTTTTGATAAGAACAAGAGCTCAACTCCTTAAATGTGATGCTCCCCTTAACAATGATCTCACCTTCTGAGTTGCCTTAGGGTCCTCTGAAGGGAAGACTGAACAGGCTTGAAAGGTTACTTGCCTCTGCACTATGTACGTAGAGCACATATATATGTTTGTGTGTGTAAGACCTTCCCTAGGTGATAAACTCTTTTTCTCTTTTGCCTTTTCAGGACAGCCAGTGTGGAACTGTAATTGATGTCAACATAGAGTGTGCTGTGAAGTTGGTAGGAACCAACTGCATCCTCTACCCTGTCAACAGCAAAGATCTGCAGCATATCTGGGTGAGAACACAGCCCAAATCCACGTGGGAGCCAGGGCTTGGTGGTTTGGAGGGATGCTGCTGTATTCCAAGTAGCACATGCAAGGGAAGAATCCATATTGTGCAGAAAGCATCTGCAGCTTGGTTTTATTTTAAACTTACTGCAAGCATCCTCCCTGGAAGAAGATGATGCAGCATCACCTCATCTCCCCATCTGTTCTGTGTTTCTGATCACATTGCTGAGGCCAAATTGACTTGAAGGGCAAGGCTGACATTCAATTGTGTGAGAACTGAGATGGGTTGGTGTGCCAACCTGATTGGGGCAGCCCCATGGCAGTGGCACAGAGCTTTTGAGCTGTTGGTACTGTTTAAACAGGCTAATAAAATGCTGAAAGGAGTTGAGCATCTTTCTGTTGAGCTGGAACAGTCTGAACCAGATCTGGTTCTCCCCTTGAGTGGGTGGATGGGTTCCAGAGACCAGGCAGGATTTCATCATTCTTTTTCCTCTGAGAGAAAGGTAACTGGGGAGCGAAGAGCTGAGTGTTGCAGCCTTTCTCAGGACATAGCCTATGGAAAGGCAGTGGGATACAAGCTCCTCTGAGATGGAAAGTTAGTCTCAGGGATAACAGTTGCTAATATTAACTGAAGGCAAGTGTTAGTGTGCCTCTACCTTGCAGAGCACCTCCTGAACTGCACAGGACACTTAAGATGTGAGGGGAAGAAAATCCCAGAGAGAGTCTGAGCTTTTGAACTGGAGAATCCAGGCTCTGTGCTGACTGTGAAACAAACTTTGAATCACCTTAATTCCAATTTATAGGAAGATCTGCAGTTGCAGTGAGGAGTCCCTTTGAGATTGCTATCTAATCTGCATGGTGTTAAGGGCTTATGGCTCAAAGTACAAGGGTTAATATGTATAAGGTTTTGTTTCCTGTTTTCTTCGTAGCCTTTCATGTATGGTGACTACATAGCCTATGACTGCTGGCTGGGCAAGGTCTATGATTTGAAGAACCAGGTCATCCTCAAGCTTTCCAATGGAGCCAGGTACTTGTTGCTGTTGAAGACTGTCCCCCTGTGGCTTTCACAATCCTGAGCTTTTTAGGAGAACCAGAAACAGACTTCATTCACATACTGATGAGTTACCTGCCTGCTCTATCATCAGGTGTAGAGTAAGAATACATCTGTCTCTGAAAACATTGACATTCATTGGTCACCCCATGGAAAAGCTGTTGTCTGGAGGGTGGCTGTTTTCTTCAACCCCAGCAGATCAATGCTTCAGAACTCAAGTGTGTTAATCCTTAAACTGCACTTCTGTTCTGGACAATAGCTGTTTAATATGGGTTGCTGTTCCAGACCTTCTCTCTGTAGGAGAGGCAAACTCCACTGAGAGGATTGTTACCTTAAGAAAGGTCTGTGGAAGTGTGTAAACTTGGAGGCTGGTGGGTTTTATCAAAGATGAAAAAGCAGCCCAGGATTGAACAGCTTTGCTTGTTCACTACTGTTTGCAATTGTAGTAGAAACACTTTTTCAACAAAGACCTAATCCAAAGTTATCTCTAGAGAGAGATTTAACCAGAGGTATTGAAAGAAATATCTGGTTACTTTCTGCAGAGCCAGCAGAAGGATCTGAATTCTGTTCCTTCTGCATGTTGAACAGTTACTTGGGAGCTATACCCCTCTGAATTCACTACACTCACTGGCACTGAAGCCTGTTTTGTCCAACAAACTTTACTGATGCAAGGGAAGGAAGGAACCAGTAGGGAGCCAGGAGGCTTATGGGCCTGGAAGCTGGGAAGTAGCCCATCTGTCTTGTGAATGGAGTGTTGATGTTTAAAACCCCCAAACCCACAATCCTGCAGGCAGCTCTGAGCCTTTCTAAGAGAAGCAATGTGAGAGCTATAACAGATGACTGGTGGATGTGTCTGATTTTGATTGTTTCAGCATTTGTTTCAGGCTGGAAGTCTCTTATGCATATGCTAAACTGGGAGTGAAAAATAGCTCCGCTTCTTTATCTGTATCTCCTGCAGTTACTGCTGCAGCTTAAAACCTTCTTGCTGTCTGTTACCAGCTCATACATAGCTATGTGAAATGAGGTAACTGTTTCCAAAATCTCTTCCTATTGAATCATTTGAAATCCCATCAGATCTAACTCTGGAAGTGAAGCTGTTGCTGAAGCGAGATACCCAAATTGCCTTGAGGTTCCAGCATCAGTGTGAATAACAAATGGGACCTTCAAACCAGATATCTTTAAGATTCCTTGAATTTATTATTACTTAATGATTTTACTTCTTTTTATGTGCTGAATGGAACCTTTAGATATCACACTGGGCTTTTAGAGCTTGTCTGTAACTAGCTTTGCTCTGGACCATAAAGGCTCAGTAATACATGCTGGGTGTATGGACAGACCCACTCAGGCAGTGTCAGTTGATTTGGTGGTGGTTGCTTTTGAGGTGTTTGGCTCTGGAAATGTGACTGTGTCTCTTGTCTGTTTTCCAGGTGTTCCATGAGCACAGAAGATGGAGCCAAGCTGTATGATGTCTGTCCTCACGTCAGTGACTCGGTGAGCTTCTGCTTCTCCTGAGAGTCTTTTGATCACCTTCATCTTGTAAGCTTTTTGTGTAGGAGGGAGGGAGAAGGCAAAAGTATAGCCATTTATTAATCCTGAAATTAAATGATGCATCACAGCTGAAAAGAACTTCGCTAGATCTTCACTTGAAGTGAGTGTAACAGAATGTAGCTTAAAGGCGATGTTAGTAATGAGCAGGTTTTGTGGAGGTATTACAATTCATGAATCCAACTGCTTCCTTTGCAAACAACTTGCATAACATGTAGTCAGATGGCTGATGTCAAGGCAGTTCACTGCTCATTAGATCTGTACATGCTTGGAAAGGCTCTTTACTCCATTTAATGCTTTCAGAATTGTTCACCTTCTGGAAAAGGGCATGTTGAAAAGGTGTTGTGCTAGAAGCACGTTTCCACATCACATAAAGCACTGTCTCTCTTGTTATTGTGGTCCATCATGTTCTCTGAATGGAGACCTGCCACCATACTGGCATTTTCCAAATCATGTGCTGGGGAAGGTTTTGCTAGCTTTTGGGCAGAACAGAATTCCCTGTGTGGTGATGGGATCTAACCTCTCTCACCTTTAAAGGGTGACAGCTTGCTTGTTCTTTCAGGTGCCATCAGCATGGCCTCACTGTATTCCTGCAGTGATACTGGGAGTTGACTGAGAACGGTGTTTAATTCTTAGGTGCTAGCAGTGCAGTCAGCCCCTATCCATCCCAGCCTTCAAATCCAAGGTCCCTTTGATCTAAGACAGCTCTTCTGCTAAAATCTGATGCCTGTTTCTTGAAGAGTAAATGGAGTATCAATTTAATAGGATGTGCTGCTGCTGTTTTTGTGTTCTGTACAGAAAAGGAATGGTCTGCTTCTACATATTCTCCAGTATCTTTCGCTCTGCTACTTTGGGTTGTATGATTCCAGTATGTTTGCTGCTTGTAGGAGCATCCACTTTCTGGTTACCCAATTTTGAGCCCTTGTTTTGAGTGAGGCAGTGTTTGAATCATATGTAGCCCTCTGGAGACTTGTGCTTTGGTCTGAAACGGGAGTTGTCTCCAGTGTTGTTCTTGTTCCCATTCTCAGAACTTACCTGACTTAGATCTTGTCACACTGCTCTTACCCTTCCTGACAAATTACAGCACTTGATCTAGGTTTGTGTGCTCAGTATTTTATCTACCCTACACTGCTCTGTCCACCTCCACACTCTGCAGGAAAGAGCTCTAGGAGAGCAGTTGTGTTTGTCCTGGTTTGCTTTCAAAGAGCTGTCGTATTAACTAACCCACCCAAGACAAATAATACTTAACAATGAATTTGAGGAGCAGAGGAGTGAAGGCAGGCATCCTCTGGCTCTGAAAGCTATAGGTGCTTGAATCAGGGCACGGAAAAGAGATGGTGCCCTTGCCCAGGGCTCAGCCCACCTTGGCTATCTTGAGCTGAGAGCACTCGTGTGGAAATACACATCTTTTGTTTCTTGCAAGTTCCTTTGCTTCTCCCCACCTTGAGTCATAGTCCTGTCTGGATGTGTGACAGAGCAGGTTGCTATAGGAACTGCTATAGGAGAGGAATGAGCTGTAGGAGATGGGCAACTTGCAGACTTTACCCTTATGGTTAATCTTACTGATCACAAATGAGACGCAAGCAATGCTGGAATCATACAGTCCTTTATGCTGGATTTTCCACCTCCTTTCCCCCACAGGGTCTCTTCTTTGATGATTCATATGGCTTCTATCCTGGGCAAGTCCTCATCGGGCCTTCTAAAGTCTTCTCCAGCGTGCAATGGCTATCGGGAGTGAAGCCTGTTCTGAGCACAAAGAGCAAGTTCAGAGTGGTGGTGGAAGAGGTAAGGCCTGAGCAGCAGACACAGAGCCACCTGCACGGGCCCTGCCTGGCACTTTGGAGCAGAGTCAGCTTGCCATGGGAACCTTCCACGAGCACATGCACTGTGGCTGTGTTCTCCTGAGGTGACAAATTCCTCACTGTGGATTGACAGGACTGTTGAGCATGGCTTGGCTTTGCCTCCCTGCCAGCACCCTGCAAGGTGATCATGTGCCAATACACTTAGAAGCTGATCATTAGGACAGTAGAAGCACCTCTTCTATTGGAACTCAATGTTGCATGCTATCCAGAAAGGGAGGAATGTTGCTGACTCCCAAGAGGGAGCAGCTCCAAGTCCATTAGCATGTCTCTGTGACATTGGGCTGCTGGTTTGTATGTATGTAGCTTCCTTCCCAAGCCATGTGTCATCTTTCTTGAAGCGAAGAACTCAAGAAGCTCTTGGTGCTGCCAAGAGCCAGGCTCTGGGAGCACACACACAGGTTTGCTGCTTTCCTGGGTGCAAGGATTCAGATCTTAGACACTGGTCAAGGAAAGCCTTTGGGAAATTGAATTGCCTTTTCTCTCTTTACATTGTAGGTACAGGTGGTGGAACTAAAGGTTACCTGGATCACTAAAAGTTTCTGTCCTGGAGGTACTGACAGTGTGAGCCCTCCTCCCTCAGTAATCAGCCAAGAGAAGCTGTCCAGGTGAGAGAACACTTTTCACTCCCAGCACCCAGTGCCTGCACAGACTATGGGTGACCTGCCTGCTAACTGATCAGACACAATGCTGCTCTTCTTTGATCTATGCATGTATATTCCAGAGCTTCAAAATGTCAGAGAATAGCTTCCAAATCAGTTTAGCAGATGCTTGAGTTACCAACACAAGGACTAGCATCTCCAAGTACTGTCCAGCTGACAAGTGGATAGAGGAAAGCAGTGTCTGGCAACAGGTCACTTCTTTCCTCATCCTTCCACTTGTGTCTGGAGCAGGGGGCATCTGTTCTCTATATGTGTGTGTAGTAGGCAGCTGAGGTGTCCTCTCCAGAGCCAGTTGGTGCCGAGGGAGCAGCTGGTGCCCTCTGCAGGCTGCAGCTGCAGAACTGGGCTGGACACAACTCCGCAGGGAAAGTCAGATGAGTAATAGCTCAGTGCAGTGTGGTTCCTGCCTGCAGTTCATCAGCTGGAGGAGAGCAGCTCTCAGATGACAGCAAAAAAACCCCAATGCCCACTTCAAATGTCTCTTGGCAGCATCTCTGGGAAGGGGAGCTGGAGGGAAAGGAGTGACTGGTATCCCACCCAGTCCCTGTGAGATCCCTACTTCTCCTTTAGAGCTGTGTGCCTGGGAACGATCCGATGTGGTGTTCAGCTCCTGCCACCCCACAAGAAGAGCCGTTGGCATGAGCCTTGCTGGGCACTGCTAGGTTCTGCTGCTGCTTTTGCACTTTGCTCATGGCTGTCTTCCTGTCCCACCAGGGTAAAGCGGCTGGGGTGCTTTGACCATGCCCAAAGACAGCTTGGAGAAAGGTGCCTCTATGTGTTCCCAGACAAAGTGGAACCTGCAAAAATCACGTGTGAATGTCCCGAGAGGAACTGCGTCCTGGGTGAAGGGGCAGTTGCCAAAAAGGTGAGGTGAGGGCTCGGGGGAGTCATTATCTTCTCGAAGCATTTCTGGTTGCTGTGGCTTTTAAAGCAGAAACCTTCTGCACTGTCATGCGGCCTGAAATGTGACTCCTGAAGTGGTGGCTGTAAAGAGTAATGGCTTCTTGTTGCCAGCAGCCAAGTCGCCTTGTGCAGCAGTCTGACTGCACTGGGTGAAGCAAGCAGCTAATGCCATGAGAGAACATGAACAGGACCTTGAACACACTCGACACCTTGCAGTGGTCGAGCTGTGTCAGAGCTGGTGTGCTCTGACAGCCAGGGCCATTAGACACACGTTGTTTTCATTAGCATGACCTCAGGTTTCTCATGGAGCTGTGTTGTTCAGTTAAATCCTTGCTGCAGTGAGACAAGGAAGAAGTCTTTGCATCCTAGGCCAAGTGAGTCATGCTATGGCTTCTACATGCTGGCAGCAGAGCAGCGGTGTTCCTAGAATAACAGGATATCATCAGTGGGGATGGTGACCTCCCTGCATAGCTCTGTCTGCTACATAGATTAACTTGTGACCTTCCATAACAGAAACTTCAGGAAAAGCTTAAAATAGCCCACAGGAGCAAAGCTCCCTGTCCTTGGACTAGCCCAGTGCTGCTCTCCTTGGTGAGATGCTGGTTTGCAGGACACTCCGGGGCCCGTGGACTGTGCAGAGGCCTGTGGGGTGCTGTGTTCCTCTGTGTGCAAAGCTGGCTGGCAGCTTGTGGGGTGCCCAGGTGTTGTCTGACTCAGCTCTGCTTTCTGTAGGTGAGGCGGCTGCTGAAGAAGCAGATAGTGAAGATCATGTCCTGCTCCCCAGAGTCTCAGGCTACCAGTGAGTCCCCTGACAAAGAGGCTGCTGCAGCTGATGACCAAAAATCAGAAGAGCTTAAGCCTGAGTCCAAGTGTGAGCTGGATGACTCTCCCACCAGTGCGTCGAGTCCTGGGGAGAGCAAGGAGGAGCAGCCTGAGGAAAGCGGGAAGGAGAAAGAGGGAGCAGCAGCACGACAGCAGCCTCCCTTTCTGCTGAAAGATGAAGGGTTGTCCGACTACCGGCTTCAGTCCATGGAGCAGGATGCTGATGATGAAGCAGCTGATGACACCGATGACACGAGCTCTGTCACCTCTTCTGCTAGCTCCACTGCCTCATCCCAGAGTGGCAGCGGCACTGGGCGCAAGAAGAGCATCCCTCTTTCCATCAAAAACTTGAAGCGGAAGCACAAGAAGAAGAAGACCAAAGTCTCACGGGAGTTTAAGCCAGGAGACAGGTGAGTTGGGGTTCCAAAGCCTGGTAGACTTGACAGAAATCTCCCTTACCAAGGTTCCCAGATGTAAACCACCTCCTCAGCTTGGGTGGAAGGTGATGATGTGCCTCATGTTAGAACACCCCTTGGTAGTAACCAACAGCGATTCTCCTGTGATGACTGTGCAGTGGCCTGTGTGGAATCAGCTTGGTCCCAGTCCAGCTTCTGATGAAAGTGGGGCCACATGATGTGACACTGATGCTATTTTATTTCAGCTATGCCTCAGGGCATTGGCAGAATCTCTGTGCTGTATGCAGGGAAAGAGATGGGTGAATAAAGATCACACATGACATGAATTGGTTACCCCATTGGCAGCTTCTGCAGAGAGGCTGAGGACAGGTCATGCTTGCAGGAGTGGACAGCTTCTCCTCCTAGAGCTGTCTCCAGATGAGCAGGGAGCTCTGTGCTGGCAGGGGTTCACACTGCAGCAGTCTCTATTAGCCTTACCCTGCTCTGGAGAGAAATGGGCAACTTTTGCCAGCAGTATACTTTACATTGGGTTTTTAATGAACAAAGTGCACTCCTTGAGAGCCTTGGAGGGATTGATTTCATAGCTTGGGGGAGGAGGGAGCATTGTCTGTGTCTGCCCATTTCTAGATAAAACTGGATCTCAGCAGCTTTTCCCTTTTACCTAGTTTGAGAATGTTTAAACTCTTCATGGGATGCAGAGATGTCTGGCAATTGGCTTCCTTGGGCCATTTAGTTGTATACAGATCCTGCACCAGAAATGAGCTAGTGTGAGATACATGAGAATCCTGGCAGAAAAGTGGCAGGATCAGGATTCAAGGGACCCAGTAGTTCAAGAATGCCATGAACTTCAGTCACGTTTTGGTTAGGTGTTTTAGCTTTGCCTGCATGCCGAGAGAGCTGCTCCTTTAGTCCTTGTGGGGTTTGGAGAACCCGGATTTGAAGGTCACAAGTAGTATTCAAGTAACAGAGGAGGAGTGTGTGATGGAGATCCTGGGAACTGATTCTGGCTTCACTTTTCACTTTTCACTTCTCACCCCTTTGCTGGGGCCTCACTAAAGGCTTTGTTAAGGAGACCTTAGTTGGTGAGCCTTAGTTGGTGAGCCTTAGTTGGTGAGCCTTAGTTGGTGAGCCCGTACAGGCACTAGGGAGAAATCCCTGTGACAACACAGATTCCTGGGCTGGATCTGGGCATCTCCAAGAAGGAAATGCAGAGGTCAGATGTCAGGGCCCTTTGCAGAGATGACCATGCTGCAGAGAATAAGGAACTAGAAGCTTTGTCAGTGCAGAACGTAAAAAACCCCAAACACCAAAGGTAGGCTTTATCTCACTGAAGCTTAGTCCAGACTTCCCTTATATGCACTTACAAAC
>JANHGB010064442.1:0-10882 GCA_026283785.1 Coracopsis vasa | reverse complement strand
CTGTATAGGGAACTTAGTGTTTGAATGGGAAACATAGGAGCTTCCTGTGCCTTTTAGAATCATAATATATGGGCCTACGCATTCCTATAACCTTTGTAGTGGTGCTGATCTGTGCCTGTGCTGGTTTACATTCGCAATGGACATGCATACTGTAGGAAAGCTTTGCTGCAGTGTGCAATTATAGAAGTGAAGAGCTCTTTTGAACAGCTGGCAACTTGCTGGCCTTGCTCTAAATATCATAGTTTACCTAGTAGACTCTTTTATCAGTATAAAATTGCACCCAAATTGGGATTTCTGATGACCCTGGTCAGTGAGCCAACATGATGCCTCATCGCTCTTTTCTGCTTGGCATGGCAATTTTGACAAGGCCATACAGCTCTGCAGTGTTTTCTGAATCAGTGCAGGTTCAGAAACTTGTCAGCTGTCTGAAGATGACTTAAAACTAAGCAGTGACCTCTGCAACTCCTGCATAGTGGCCATCCCAGACTCATGGTAAAGGAAACTGGACAGCATGTACAAGAGGTTATTTCTTGAAACGGGTATGTAGCACAAGGTAAAATGTTTAAATGTTAATTATTTTTTATCTTGTCATCGTTACCGTACCTGACTTTGCACTGCTGAATAACTGCTGCATGGCATGTTTTCCTGGGATACTTTTAAGTGCCAAAGGAACATAGCCAGATCATGCATTCCGAAATCTGGGAGGGGTGAAAGCTTTGAAAATGTATTTTGCAGCCAGCATCTCAGTCAGTGCCTGTGCTGCTGAGGAGCACTTGCACAGTCATGAGAAGTTTGTGTTTACCTTGTGATGTTGGTGTTCCAACTGAGAATTCAAACAGTTTGACATCTCCCTTCTCCTGCTCAGTGTCGCCCTGTGCCCTTCTGAAAATGCTCTTTGAGCTCTGCTCTGCACAGAGACTTTTTTTTCCTTCTTTCTCCATTCATCTCAGGGCTATGTGTACTTGAAGGCATCTATATACAATCAAAGGCAGAAGTAACTGATGCCTTGAAATAATTCAAATTGGATGGAGACAACATACTTAGAACGTCTTAATGATTAGTTGGATGCTCAGCAGACTCTGATAAAAATATTGTTGGCCTCACTATCTGTTTCCTCTGCTCCGAGCCACTGCTTTAAACTAATGACTGTTGATTTTGAGCCAAGCACTGAAATTGAAAAAGCATTTATTTTTCTTGTGTGCTTCCATCTTGTACTGATGCAAAGCAAGCCAAGGAGAAAAAGTTATATCTTGTTTGTTTTGCCCAAAAAAGTGCAAATTGGAAAAAGCATAGTGAGCCTGCTTCAGAAGGCTTTTTTAGTATGTATTGTTGCAAATGCAGGAAAATTAGCACTAAGGGATGTGACCAACAGCTTGTGAAAGCTTGTTGAAATAGCTCATCTGGCAGACAGAATAGTATGAACACCCAGATACCTTATCTGAGGAGAAGCAGCTGTTTGAACTGCTTTCCAGCCCTCCCAAATTACCACATCCCTATCAGATGAAAAAAGGGAAAATCTAAGGGTAGCAATAGAGACTGTTATCCTTGGAAAGCACAGCACAGATTTATCAGATTAAGGCCAAAAATGTAGATTATCCACTTCAGTTTTTGTTGGATAGGGAATCCATTTTTGGAGAGTCTTCTTCAGAATGCTGTATAGTGTCAAAAGATGTAAGCCAAGCTGCAACGCCAGCACTGCTGACTGAACTCAGCCTGACTTGAGGTGATCTTGGTACTTTTTTGTCAGCTGTAGCCCTTTGTGCTTATTTGTAACATAGTACAGTTTGCCCTTCCATTTTTTGAAGCTGACAGTGATTTTCATTCATGCATCAGTTACAAAGTGAGGTGGCTTCTCAGGTGTCATTAAAATATCCCTTATTTTGTTCTTTTTTGGAGGAGGGTTACTGCAGTATGTGCAGGGATGACAGAAAGGACTGCTGGCTGTTGCTCTATGCCTTGGAAGTTCATGAGTGTAGGTTCTGGTTGCCGTAGTCCCAGTGCTTTGCCTGAGAAAGACCCCTCTGGCCCCTCTTTACCTTATTGTTGCCTCTCCTGTATGAACTTTGGAGAGGGATGTGGAGCCATCAAAACCTAGATAAGCAGAGTGATGATGAACACAAGGGTTTTGAAAGCAAGCAGCAGGGCTGACAGTGGTCTCCTTGTCACTGTCTGGTGACAATAACTTACCATCTGCGGCAATTCTATGGCATTTTGGTGTTATTTGTGTCCTGTTACTGTCCTGCTACTGTCCACCTTATATGAGAAGGTTACAATATGTTTTCCAAGCGGAGGGAGATGGAAATATGGTTCAAAATACTAAACTACTTCTAGAATTATAATTCCAAATCTTTTGTGTTAATCTTCACTTTCAGGAATGGTGTTTCTTTTATAGAGAATGTGGGTATTATTTTTGTAACTGTTGTCCTCTACATTCAGCCTGGCTCTTCTGGTAGCATTTGTCCTACATCGCAAGATCTCATACGTGTTTTCTTTGGGATTTTTTTGCATGTGTGAGCATTCAACAATAGTTCAAGTATTTTTATATTCATTAACAATGTATGAATAAAGATTTAAACTGTAAGCCTTATATGGGGAAAGCATTATAAATGTAATGCTTCCAAATAGAAGATTTCATTAGAACTCGCTCTGTGAGTCATTGTTGTTATATTAATAGAGCTGTTCCCAAATATGGATTTGGAAATGGGCCTTCTTCATGGTCAGTGCTGCCGATGACATACAGAAAATAAGCATTTACATGAAATATCAAATGGCTTTTGGGGGGTAACCTCTTGATCAGTCACTCAGATCAATGGAATATATAGAGTAATCTTGTAATACGGTTCTGAAACTGTAGTACTTTATGCCAGATGATATTTTAGTTGGAAAAATCTTTCTTGTTTTCATGTGAAAAAGTGGTTAAGAAATAAAAATCTCAGGCTGTGATACAGAAAGACCTCATTTTAATATCTGCTGCCAAAACTACCCTGATCACTTAGTTTCCTAGCTTTTGGAAGTATTTAAATCAAAGAATAACCTATAGGAATATATGGTCATTCTCATAGGTTATCTTTATGCAGCTACCAGTAACTCTTCACAAATACCAGAAGCAGAGACATGATGTTGCAGATCGTGTGTGTGTGTGTATGCTTCTCTCCCTCCTATTATTTTTCTTCTGTCCCCACAGTGTTGTGTATACTTACTGGAAATGTCTCACCTCAATACACAAAACAAGGTTGTGGCACAAATTCAAGAAAACTGTTATCCTTGCTCTTATACAGAATCTCAGGGGGTGATAAATGCTCATATTAGGATTTGACTATTACAAAGATGCTGTTTCATTAACAACCTGGGGCCAGAACAGGGAACAACAAATCACTTTCTTTGGCACCTTCTGTGCTAATCTCCCTCCCTTCAGCTAAACTGCTTTGCAGAGTATGTAGTGTGGTCAAGGCTTATAATGAAGGTGGTATATATACAGGGTTAAGAAGTGTCCACCAAAAGTAGCTATATAATTTCTGTTCTACACCAGAGCTATTAACATCCCAATTTATAGCTCATTAATAATAATTAGGGGCAGTAAATTAACTGTAAATTTTTACACCAGTTTCTGTGAATTAGAGTTTCAGTAGCTTGATATGCGATGGACAGTTTAATTCTGCTTCTTTCCCCTAAGATCTGAGTACTAGAGCTTTTAGTGGGATATTACTGTGAAAGCATAATGAACAAATGCATTAAATATAGTAATTTTAGAAGCATTTTTTCAGTGAATTCAAGCTTTTTGTTAAAACAGAATGAGAGCTTATTTTCTTCCCTTACCTGCTGTCAAACCATGCCTGCAATAATGATGATGTAAATTGAGGCTTCTTTCTTCATAGCTGTATTGAGGAGACTTCTGATTAAGGTCTGCTCTAATGCTAAGAAAGAAAAGTAAAGCAAACCCTGATAATGATTTATTTTTTAAATACTCCATTCCCAAAGCTCTGCGCTGCCAGTGATGCAGGAGGAACCATAACCATCACTTTCCTTACTGCTGCTAGCTCAGCTAAAAGGAAGTGTGAGTTCTTTAACTTATTCTGTGTGGAACAGAACAGCAGCAAATGCCTATGCTAATGGATGCTAAAGATAACGAAGCATCGTGCATTGGCAGGAAAGATCCTAACACTGAATGTTAGGCGGCTGACAGGACCACACTGATTTTTATGTGCATGTCAGGTTTTATTGGCTTGGGAGCTTTATTGCATGGCAGTCATGCAGCTACATTACTTGAAGGTGTTGAACCTATTCTTTTTGAAGATAAGTCTTTGCTTTCCCAGTCACTTAGTTATGAGGATAGTCTTGATAGAGTAACAAGGCACTTTTCTGAGGGGATTTTAATAATTTTTTTCATTGCAATTTGATTTCAAGGAGCTTGTTAGGAGATTTTTGTCATGAGTGACAGCTCACAGAACACTCTGAAGAGGAACCACATTGGCTACGTGTATTTAAATATTTTCATGGGGTTAAATGCTGTGTTTTGTAATATTCTCAGGACTCTCACTGCACTTAAGATTATGATTTTTCTTTGTTTCCCTTCCCCAGGTGTGAAAGCCTGTTCAGTCTGACCTCAACAAGCACAAATTAAGGTAGTGAAAGAAATCAGATTTCTTTTTTTTCCTAGGTTCCTTCCATTCACTAAAATATCTTAATTTCTCAGTGGTTGAACCATGTCTTTTTGAAAGAGATTGAATCCTGTCCAGTTAAGCACTCCACTGCTAAGCAGTTTGGATGTTGTGTGCTTTCAGTGAAGGTGGATCATGTACCAAACTTTGTGTGTGTAACAATCAAGTTATAGCATTTTCTTTGGGTAGCTATCACAGGTAGCTTCAAGCCAGCATCTTAGTGACTGACTTTCCTAGAAAACCCACATACTTTTTTGTCCTAATGATTTCTTTTTTTCCCTGAGCTAATGACAACGTTGCTACCAGTAATTTCTGAGGTGTAGGTGTGGAAGTTTTCGTGTGCTCTGGGGAGGTAATCGGCACTTGAAACAGTATAGCCTCATTTATAAAACAGGGATAAAAATGTCTAGCCACTTTATAAGGCGCTTAAGAACTAATTAACTTGTACAGTTATTTAAAAGGGCATATTTCTTTGCATTTGTTGCCTTTATGTAAACGTAAATAAAGACTGCAAAGGTCTAGCCACCTGAAAACTCACGTAAAAAAACCTGATTTTTACATTTATAGGTAAGTCTGCATGAAATATAAATACATTTGAAAACAGCAGCACCAGGGTGAGTAAACATTAGTAAGCCCAGCCATCCTGTTGCTTACCCTAGAATAATTACTGGTCTGCATTTGAAGAACAAATCTTAATGTTGCCAAACTCCACCTTTTTCCTGCCCAGTCTGTATGTGGGAGAGCCTTTATAAGAATCTGTTTCCTGTTTCCCAGACAAGGGAGGGGAAAAATGTGTTTTCTCCTTGTTCTGAAAAACAAAAGACAGGCAGTGACTGCATACCCGCATCAGCTGCCAGCCTAAACGTGAGCATGCAAGCAGTTGAAGGCTACAGCAAGTTCCTTAGTTTGACCCTTGGCAAAATGGCACATTGCTACTGCAGTCTGTCTCATCAGGACTTACCCAAAATTTTATGAGCGAGAAACTGGCTGAAAAGTGATGAAGAGAGCTGGATGTGTGGTTTTTATTATGTCACTTTGACCTGATCTTTGAAGCACAGAAATGCTCTCCTTGTAGCATTTCTTCTCAAACCCCTTGTTTTCAGTTTTATGGATTATTTTTTTGTCACAGCTTTGGAGAGTGAGTTTTGCAAGGAACAGAAGATACAGTGTCAGGGAACGCGTGCCTCTGCCACTTGCGAAGTAATCATAGGTCTTTCCAAGTGCAGTGCTAATCAATATGTGACAATAAAAAACATAACAGATAAGAACAACAGAACTGTAGCATCACAGAATGGTTTGAATTGGGAAGGGACCTCAAAGATCATATCATTCCAACCCCCCTGCCACAGGCAGGGACACCTTCCACTAGACCAGGTTGCTCAAAGACCCATCCAACCTGACCTTGAACACTGCCAGGGATGGCGCAGCCACAGCTTCTCTGGGCAGGCAACCTGTGCCAGTGCCTCACCACCCTCACAGTAAAGAATTTCTTCCTAATAGCTAATCTAAATCTACCCTCTTTCAGTTTAAAACCATTCCCTCTTGTCCTATCCCTTACATACCCTTTCCATACTTCCTCTAGGCCCCCTTTAGGCACTGGAAACTGCTCTAAGGTCTCCCCTGAACCTTCTGTTCTCCAGGCTGAACAACCCCAGCTCTCTCAGCCTGTCTCTATAGGATTTTTTTTTTTAATTATTATTATTTTAATTTTTTTTTGTTATTTTTCTTTTGACTTAGATGATGTATCAGCACAGGTGTGATTTCTCCAAGATCAAGTCTTGATGGTTATGATGGTTATTCGGGTTTTGATGGTTATTCCAATTCTGTCCTGTGTTATGTGAACAAGAGTAGCTTCAGCCTTTTCGCACCTTAAATTTTGGACATTATTCATATTTGAGCATCCTGAGTTGAGATGGCACAAATGGGGACTGCTGTGCTTTCAGCTCCACTGCTACAGATACAGAAATAAACTTGACTTTCACAGAGGCAGCTTCAAACAAGTTGAGTTCATGTCTGCTTTATGCTCTCCTTTTAAGGAAAAAACCTCATACTTTTGCTCTCTGTGGGGGAACTTAGCAGTTAATGCAGTACATGATCAATAGTGGAATTGCGGCGGTCAGATAACAGGACATGTAATAGTGTGTCCCTGTGTATTAGAGAGGTCTGTGAATAAGTAACAGTTGTCCTAAAAATGGTTCAAGAACTAAAAAGCAGCGGTTTAGGTTTTTCAGAAAGTGGTTGTAGAGTTCTCAGTTCCCTTTTTTATGCTCTGGGAGTTATGTTGTGTGTAAGTTCACTGCTTTTGCTTTGTCTACCAGCATGCATTCTGGCTATAGTACTTCTGAAGGGCTCCCTTTGGTGGGAGGGAGAAAGTTCCTTACTGTTTTGAAGAAAATTAGTAGACAGTAAATAAATTGAGCTTTTGATATTGTGTGTGTATATATATGTATATATATATACAAAAAAAAATCTGGACACACTAATAGTTTTCAACTTCACTGCCATGACTATCAATAGGAAATAAGAAGTGTGAATTCCCACTTCTGTATGCACAGGATAGTTTATCATAACAAATTTGCTCTATAGCGTGAGTAAGTGTGATAATGATTGAGGCAGTTTGTGTTGCAGATTATATTGCGATACAGGTTAAATATTTTCATTGTCATGTTCTTGAAAAATAATTGCACTTTGTTCTCCTGCAAGTACACGTTGAAATACAGCAATGCAATTTCAAAATAGATCCATCTCTGACAATAAAAAAAATAAAATTATAAAATATTTCTTTAATTGTATGCTTCATTTCATCCTTAGGATTCTATTTGCCCAACATATATACTTCAAACAAGCTTCAAGATCCAGACATAATGCTCAGGCTTGATTTTATTTATTGTTATCGCTTAGTGTAGTCCTTCAAAGGGTGGTCAGAAAACTACAAGACTGGGAGGAGATTATTGCCTTCTGGTAATCTACTACCATGGTGCTTGAGCTGTTTTCTGACACCTGTGTGTGCGTGCTGAGCAGCTCCACTTGGATTGCCCCTCTCCGGTCTCAAGTCCAAGTCTTCTGTTTCTCGAAGTGTTTTCCTGTGTTCTGAAGCACTTCTGACTTCCTCCTACAGCAGTATTAAACACCGTGTCCTGGCAGCATGGAACAATGGAACAAGCAGCTATGTGTAATTTTTCTCCATATACAGTCTTATTACTCTCACTTATGGGAACCGGCATAGTTGCACACATTGGGCATTGTTCTTAGCAAGTGCATGTGGTAAGCTGTTAGCATAAGCGCGCTCTTCAGCAGTACAGCTAAGGTGCTGCAGTGGCAAACCTCCCCTGAAAGGAACTTCCTGTCCCTAGTTGTGTTTCTGCTGTTTCTCCCGTATTGAGTGTTTCTGAAATTGCTCCACGGTGAGCTGAGTCACAGGGTTAAATTTTCAGAGAACAAATGCTGTAAAAATGCACCATTTCCAGTTGGTTTGGACAGGGGGCCATGAATGGGAATAATCCAATAACCTCTCTGAAGAGGCTGGCTGATAGAGTGACTTAGCTGTGTCATCCAAAGATGCCCTCAAAGGATTTCAGAAGATCCTAGTGGCATTTTGTGTTGTTAGACTACTAAAGAACACTGTTAAGAGGGATTGATGACCTTTATTTGTTGAATGCATAAGCACTATTGAAATATTAATTTTCTGTATGTGGGTATTTAGAAATTTTAAAAAAATCACTTAGAAGTTTCAAATATCTCAATGCCGGTCTAGTTTCAGTTCTCTGTATCCATTCAGCCAACTTTTGAACAACATTGCAGCCTTTGGGTCATCTAACATATTTATTTGCACAGAGCAGGCATTTGTTGCCTTCATGGAAATGTGAGGCTGTTTGTGAAAGGTTACACAAGTAGAATGCCGAACTATTGATGTGTTTCTCATTGCCAGTCTGTTTTTCTTAAGCAATAATCTGTTAACAGCAGTTGTGGTACAAAAGCTGATGTGTACACTAGAGGAGGACAGTCTGGCTTCCTTTGTTGCATCGTGAGAGAGCATGGGCTTTCAATTTTTGATTGTCAGGCATTAGAAGTAAGGCAGTAAATGAAGCCCCAAAGAGGATAAACTGCAGCTTTAACTTTTAGTAGAGGTGTAACATGTTGAAGCTGGGAAATGTCTGCAAGTTCTTACTTGCGGAATGGCAATCTGTTAAGCCTTGAGTCTCATCTATCAGGCAACCCAACAATTCTTGTGTGTTTATTGGAGGAGGGTGGCTAATGTTTTTCAGTGAGTTCAGGTATGGATGGATATATTTTCTCCAAGTTCTGTATGTTAGTAGCATTGTTCAAACAAGACCAAGGACAGTATTGAGGGAGATGGGGGCACAACTTATTTTGAGGTCTTTCATTGCTGAGTATGTTACTTGTAAAGGATGGGAGATTGCATTTGCGCTTTTTGAGTAAGGGGAGGGAGAATAAAGGCGGCATTGGAGGCAGCGGAGAGTAAAGTGGAACTGAGCAGCTTTCCGCGCTCATTGTCATACTAGCAGGTGATAAGACATACTCATTCAAGTTTTAGGCTGCATCATTTTCTCTCCTCCTTTCTACACTCTCTTTGGGTCAGATAATTTGACTTGAATCAATACTGCTCTTTGCTCAAGGGTATGCAAGGATTACAGTGGAAGCAATGCACTGATAAGGAGCTAATTTTATGTGGAAGAAGGCATAAAGACATAATGTTTCATCCATGTGCTCTGCATTTGTTTCTTACAACCTAATTTTGAATGATCATGCAGTGGCCTCCCTCCTTCCCCTCCCCGCCTGCATGGCTGTGAGTGTGAAACTGAAGAAAATGGATTACAAGAAAAACAAGTTGTTGGGGGTTTTTTTGCCCTTGAGGCTTTTTATCAAGGGTAGCGCAACCTGTGTGGGATGAAAAGATTCTAATTGTTACTAAGCTGATTAAATATTTATAAAACAAGGGCTATATTATATCTATAGCTCTTCTGTCTGGAGAGTGTAAGTAAATGTATTTTACAGCTTTTTCTTTCTGAGCTCAAATACTGAGAATTAGCATACATCTGTTGTCTCAGGATGCAGATATTCTCTGAATTTCTAAATGTTAGAAACTTAAACATGTTAACCTTGCAACCTTATTAAATGAAAAATGGTCTTTTAACTGGATCTTCCTTCCCCAACAAATTAAAGTCCCGTGTGCTTGTGCATCTCTATTAAAACTTTAAGAACAGCTCCAGATCTTTTGATCAGTTGAGCTTACGTTGTTTTGAGTAGGCACTTAGATTGCTTCTAAATTAGAAAGGCAGAAAAGACCTGCAGTATTTAAAGACAGGAAAAAAAGATTTCTAATAAAGAGGCAGGAGGAGATACTTTTTTTGTTGTTGTTGTTTCTCAGAAGGTCAAGAAGTGAATATAATATCTTCTAATGAAGTTAAAAGAGGGGGGAAGAAGAAAGCTATAATCTAACAGAGAAGGGATAACAATCATAATTGGAAGCATAAATGGATATTAAAGCTAGAAGGTTTCAAGCATCCAAAGGACACGTTTTTTAACAATGGATGGGATCAGTCATTGGAACAAACTGCTGAGCAGAGTAACTGATTTTTCTTTCTTGTCAGATGCACAAGTTAAAACCAGATGCCTTTCTGGAAGGTGTGCTTTAGGCTAATTAAGCTTTGGGTTCACTACAGGGGTAACTAGATGGAAGGCAGACAAGAGCCAAATGCTGGTTCTGACTCCAGAGACTACAGCGCTGGTTATCGTGGTGTGCTGCATACAGTGTACTCAAGCATCCCAGGGTACCAAGGGTCTGGTAGCTTGTTCTGTGGCCTGCACCTGATTGTCCCTGGTGCCCCGAGGGCCCCTGGAAAGGAGCTCTGGACATGGGTATCCACCCTGCCTTGGCTGCTGTCTTCTGTGGGCTCCCGAGCAGGAGGTAGGTGGCTGCATCGTTCCCTGCACGTGCAGTGTCTTTGATTTGTGCAATCCCAGTAAATCAGGCTTTTCAGGAAAGCATTGGGTAGGTGCTGTGGTGTACAAGCCCAGCTTGCCACAGGAGGAAATGTGTGAATCACCCAGTGGAAAAGTTGGGCGTTACCCACATATGTTTTGTCTCTGCTCCAAATGCCTTCTGGTGGTGCTGGTTGGGCTATGAAGAAGGTGTTTGAGAGTACACCTGCACTGGAAGCAAGTCAAGTGAAGTTATAGGCAAAATGTGGGATGTTTACCAG
>JANHGB010064434.1:3680-43202 GCA_026283785.1 Coracopsis vasa | reverse complement strand
CTCCAAGTGAGGTCTCACAAGAGCAGAGTAGAGGGGCAGGATCACCTCCTTCGACCTGCTGGTCACGCTCCTTTTGAGCAGCCCAGGATACAGTTGGCTTTCTGGGCTGCGAGTGCACACTGAAGCCGGCTCATGTTCGGTTTCTCATTGATCAACACCCCCAAGTCATTCTCCTCAGGGCTCCTCTGAATCTCTTCTCTGCCCAGCCTGTAGCTGTGCCTGGGATTGCCCTGAGCCAGGTGTAGGACCTTGCACTTTGCTGCTTTTGACTTCATCAAGTTGTCATCACCCCACCTCTCACGCGTGCCCAGGTCCCTCTGGATGGCCCCTTCCCTCCAGCATATCAGGCACACCACACAGCTTGGTGTCATCGGCAAACTTGCTGAGGGCGCACTCAATCCCATTGTCCATGTCGCTGACAAAGACGTTGAACAAGATTGGTCCCAGCACTGACCCCTGAGGGACACCACTCGTTACTGGTCTCCAGCCAGACATTGAGCCATTGACCACAGCTCTTTACTTGCGGCCAACCAGCCAGTTCTTTATCCACCGAGTGGTCCATCCATCAAATTTATGTCTCTCCAATTTAGAGACAAGGATGTCATGTGGGACAGTGTCAAACGCTTTGCACAAGTCCAGGTAGATGGCGTCAACTGCTTTGCCCCTATCCACTAGTTCTGTAGCCTCATCCTAGAAGGCCATCAAATTGGTCAGGCAGGATTTCCCCTTAGTGAAGCCATGCTGGCTGTCACCAAGCACCTCATTGATTTTCATGTGCCTTACTATGGTTTCCAGGAGAATCTGCCCCGTGATCCTGCCAGGCACAGAGGTCATGCTGGTCTGTACATTCCTGGGTCTTACACTTTCCCCTTCTTAAAAATGGGGCTATATTTCCCTTTTTCCAGTAGTTGGGAATTTCACCTGACTGCCATGACTTTTCAAATATGATGGACAGTGGCTTAGAAGCTTTCCTAGCTACTTCAAGACCCACGTATGGATTTCATCAGGTCTCATGGACTTGTGCACATTCAGGTTCCTTAAATGATCTTCAACCTGATCCTCACATACAATGGGTATAATGTCTTCATTCTCACAGTCCCTGGGACTGGGATGTAAGGCAAACATACACTCAAAGAGAAGGTGTTTTTTTTCTTTTTTGGCTTTTTTACTATGTATGTTTGCACTAATGTGTGAATTTATGCAGCCAACAATTGAAATTCATCAGGAAGGAAAGAAAATTCATCAGCTGGAGAAGCTCTGCTTCTTTTTTCCCCTTTTTTTTTTTTTTTTCTCCTGAAAACAAGATAATTGTAAGTTAGAATCCCTTTCTCTCACTGTGGACCTCTAAATGGTATTGGGGGAAGATCAAAGCAGCATCTGCATTCAGGTCTTCTGCAACCCGCATCCCACCCTGACATCATGCAGCACTAGGAGCAGCAGTCGTAACTGTGGACTGCCTTGATCCCTGTTCTTGGTGTGTAACTTGTCTGGCACGGCTGGGATGTTGTCCTGACTTCTGGAGTCTGTCCTCTATCTACCACAAAGTAGAACTGTGTGAGGAAAGAGGCTCCTTTATCTTGATTGTTTCCTTTCCTGTGTTGCTTTTATGGCAATACAATCTGCTTACAATTACGAAGTGTTATTTTTCCTCTATAGGACTCCACTTTGTAGAGCGTGTAGGGGTGAGCATGCAGTAGGGCATAATTCAGTTTGCAGAAGTAGCTGTAAACCTGGAGTGTCCTGTCTCTGAATACTGATGTAGAAACCTAAATAATGGTCTTGTGTGTCATGCTCTGGGTTTTGAGGGTTCTTTTTTATTCTATGTTGTGTAAAAAGGTTAGCTATACATCAGCACGAACTATGAAAGCCAAAAGTGCTGTGCTGATTTACAGATAACTGAGTTCCTAGGGCAAACTGAAAAGTAAATAGACCATTGGCACCTCCCAGCAAATTTTGACAAGTGTGATAAGCAGTTTCAAAATGCTGCAACTCTGTTACCAACTCTGCTACCAAAACTAATTCTGTTGTATACAATTATCCATGCACATATGCAACTAGTATATACAGTTTATGTACCAAAGTATGTACATGGCAGAAATTATTCATATCACTGTAAAATAATTTGCTAAATAGTTGAAAGTCTCTACATTGACATGTAGTTCATATAGAATTTGCAAGTGTTTCAGAGTGAGGATGCAAACATACGGAGAGCCTTCTAGTTGCTCACTCCTTGTTTTCTCTGAAGATTCTGTCATTGATTTGGGATTCAAATCTTTGAGACAATATTAGTCTGAACTGAAAACTTAGTTTGAATTTTTTTATGTGATATTATATTAGGATTTAGTTTCACTGGTTTGAGGGTAAAATGAGAGATGGAGAAGCAACCCTGCTTAGATTTGATGTTTGACCTTTGACTTTTCTCTGCCTTAATATCACGATATGTGACATGGAACATTGTCCACAGACATGCAGTGGCACTGACATAAAATGTGACAAAGCTGAAGTATCAGTATCTACATACTACTATTTTTTATATACTTACACATTTGTTTAGTTGCTGTAATCTCTTTCTGAAATATATTCTTTCTGAAGTCATATACAAATTTACGTTTGATCTTAGTCTTATTTTGTGGTTTCAGATGGTTTTATTTGTTTGTGGGGTTAATTTGCATTAATTTTTACTCATTATAAATAACAGATAGCATGCCAGTTCTCTTTCCATCCAGAAATGTCTCTTCTCTAGAAGCATTTTACTACAAATATACTATGCAAGAAAGATTAATTATAATGATGGTGGAACATATTGCTAGAGGCTGTGGATATGATGGTTTCAAATTGATATTTAGGGCATACCAGGAGATCAACAGATGTGGATTCTAAATGAGTGACTTGGAGCATAAGGCAGTACAATGTCAGGAAAGTATGGTGGGCTGTGATTATTAATGGGCTTCTAATTAATGGATATTCCAGACAAACCTGTTGTGGTTATTATTGCATGTCTAGTTGGATTTAGTGGGTTACAGTCTCAGATCATTCCTGCCAGGTCATGCCTTTTCAAGAAGAAACTTAGATCAGCATTTGTCTTTTACTATTCCTTTCTCTAAAGACCTGCCTGGATTGTGGTTTTGCCACAATCAGGAGAGTTTCAAGCACTTTGTTAGAAATGCCTTCATAGATAATCAGAGAGGCAGGACACAAACTTGGTCTTAGATGTGGGTTTATGCAGCCAGATGAGCGTGGCTCCAAAGTTTGTAGCTCATCTGTACAAAAAGTTTCTATATAGTGTTGGAAACCTATGTCTGGATAATTTAGCATGGTGAATGACCACACTGAAGGCTCGAAAAGCAAGAATGGGATCAAGCCAAAGGTAGTGATACTTGGAAAACATATGCAGTTTAAAATTGTGTAAATTATCAAAGTTCCTATCGTGCTTCTGGAAGGATAGGGCTGTATTGCAGTCCCTGCCATCCATAAATCACTCTGTTTCTCTCAAAGGAAGTTTGCACCTTAAACATCCCATGCCTGGAGGCATGCTCACAATTCAGCACACGGCTCTGTCAGTGCAGCTATCGCACTGTGCATTTGTTTCCTGACCACAGCTGGCCAACTGTGTCCTGCTGGTATGGAGGGGTGTTGGACGTGCTCTAGCTGGTTATGATTTGTGTTCTCTAAATATGAAAGTAAAAATATGAAAGACATATCCTTAGTGTACAAAATGGTGTAATGTTACTTACTGCAGTAGAAGATTTGGCTCTTCTTTGTGTATGTCTTTCATCTGTGTCTGTCTCTAGTCACAACATTATATGTTTTATTTATCGACAGATTGTGTTTTCAATATAAATATTTGTTTCTTGTTCACTTCCATTGTTGTTTGTGGCTTTGTGATGCCACTTGGCCAAAGAAGTTTTGTTCACTATATAGCTTTATGTGGAACAGATGAATGGACCCACATCTATGACAAGTCAGGTGGTGTTTTTGTGGGATTGCTAATGTAGAGAGAGGGTTTGCACAATAATTGGAAGTGGGAGCAACAGCAGTGAGGTTCTGTCTGTAGCACGGATGGTATTTAGCTTCCTGCTAAGATAATTGTTTGTCTGTATAAGGGACTTGAGCAATTCTTTTTTGTCCTATTGTTTTTCCCTTCTGTGTCATTTCTTTTCTTCTCATTAAGTCACTGAATTAAGTTAAGGATTAGCTATCAAAGCCATTCATGTTTGCCTTCCAGGGTCTCTGTTAGTATCTCCCATGCCCTATAAATGTAATCTGATGCTGCTTCTCTGTGTGTGCTTGCATGCACACTTTCTGCAACTTACCTTTCTGTCCTTTCTATACTTATACATTTACAGCATTTGTTTTACCAGAGAAATTCATCTTTATCTTAGCATGATCCTTTGCCTCCTCAGAGGAAGTTGGATAGTGATCATGCTTGTTGGTCCTTGTAGCATTGACCTCACCTTTCTGTTAAATTCTTCTGAGCGTCAAAGATGGGTCTTTATATTGGCAGCTTTTAGCTCTCATACCAGTATCTGTCTCACGCATCCCTTTTTTTCAAGTTTAATTATTATCATGTGCAATTGCTGTAGGTGGGTACAGGCTTCTCCTGTTCTCTTCTCTTTTCTCTGCTTTCTCTTTGCTTTACTCCGTGTATCTTTCCTAGCTCTTTCTTACATCTCTCTTGCTCTGGCTTTCATTTGTATTCCAGGATTATCAAAGACAGAAGAATGAACTGTTTACTGAAGTTGTTAATGCCATGAGAAGGACAAAGAGCCTGGTGCATAGGAGGGGTGAAGGGTTTAAAGCCGCCCTCCTGTAGAAAACGCAGCTGGTATAAGAAGCAGCATGTTGTATGTCTGTTCAGTTCTCTGTGACACTGTAGACTTCAGCTTGTACTTGTGCCTAGCTCTGTACCTTTTCAAGTATCTTACTGTCATTGCCAGAATAAATTGCATAGACCAAACAGCAGGTATCATCCTGGTGACCCTCCTAAAACCCTGCTTAGCTTTTCATACACAGAATCTCCATAAGATTTCTGCAGTTCTAGCATTGAATCAATACTTTTTCTAAGTGTTCCAATCCCAGATGGATCCACTAGAGGAAGATGTTCCTTGTGACTTAAGTTTATTACTCTTGAATATCAGGTGCTACTTGAATCTGCACAGAAAGGGTTGCTTTTTGTTTTATCATTTACATGTAGTTCATTCTGGACTAGGTTACCTTATCCCACATTAAAACTATTCACTAGAATCCATGTGCAGATTTCAACCATCTGTGTTCCTGACAACAGCACACTGGTGCATCTTCCTTTGGTTTGACGGTATCCTGAGGGCAGGAAAAAAAAGATGCTTATGATATAAACTAAACAGCCTTTGAAGTGATGGTTCAGAAAGTACTGCAGGAAAAAGAAGAGGGAAGAAGCCCCAAGTACAGTACTCTAAAAGAATGTGAAGCTTTCAGAAAGCACAGTTGCTACCCTGCCTCTTCACTCATTAATAATTACAATGTTTTGTGTCCCTCTCTGTAAGATTAAACGTCTACCAGTAAAAGAAAAGAGAAAGATCACAAATATAAACCCACTCTTGTCCTTGCTTTCTGGCTGTCTGTTATCCCAGTGGAGAAGTCAGGGCATCTGTGTATTAAGAAACAAATTGGTAGTCCTGAGGCCAGAGATCCACTTTGTATACCGAGATTCTGTAGCTCCTAATCTGGAATTTAAAATATGGCAACCCTTGAAATGCCTTGTAAGTCATTATGCAAAAATGCAACATTATTGTGGTAGAAGATGGTATCTTTCACCTGATTTTGACTTACAAGGGATTGCTTTATCTGTTAGGTATGTTGTAAACCATTTATTCTTCAAAATATGTGTATTTCTCTGGTAAAATTCATTACACAAGAGATCAGGTCTAAATGCATGAGACCTATGCCTTACATGTAACTGTATGTATGTGTACTACTTTGGGCCTTGAGATAGCAGGAAACACGTCTCCCTCCTCCAATTCTAGATAATTTTTATTTTGAAGACAAGAGATGCATTTTCCATCAGTATTTGATTTTTCACAATGATGTGTCACCATAATTTTATTTTTTTTGTAACAACAATGCATGGATGCAGATTTCTCTCTTGGTGGGTTGCTCTCTGTGCTGATATGCTTCCTAATGTTATCCTTTCTTTAATCTGCCAAGCCTGACAGGGAAACATCACATTCCTTTTATCTGTCAGAATGAAGTGTTCTTCTCTGAAGAACTTCTGGATTTCAATTTTAGAAGTAAAGATATAAACAAAACCAAAGTGGGGGTAGTAATCCAAATCCTTTCCAGCTAGGACTATCAATTATCCAGTCAAGTATTGGATAAGATGATTTGACTTTTGTCTGTGAGATCACATTGTCAAAGCTTTTGATACCAAACTAGTTTCCTTTAAATACCACAGCTGCAGTGGATGAAAGAATTCCCCAAAACAATATTCTGCCTCTGATTATTCTGGCCTCTAATTTTCATTTTGCATGTATTGCTGTGCTAAAGCAGCTATGTGAGAGCATATTCATATTCCTCAGGAATGGTGTGCATCGCCTGTTTTGAAAGTGAAAAGCACTTCAGTGCTTTCAAGTGTATTGTAAAAACCAGAAAACTGGAACCACTTAATTTCATTCCTTCAGTACTGTTGGAAGGGTAAGTATTAAAACAAATCATAGTGTTGGGTGTTATTTTATGCCAAATTGCTATAACACCATAATAAATAAAGTCTCTGGATACTAATAGCAAGCATGTGCAATTTGAATGCTCTTTCTAAATACCCTTGTAAGGATTCTTCTTTGTCACCTTGGAAATATAGTGTCAGCATCTGAAGAGGCTCTCTTTGAGTAACTAGGCTCTGAAATCAATTCAGCTGGTTGTTGCAAGCAGTTGCTCTTCTTAGGCGGCATACTTCCTTCAGCTAGCAAAACTTTTACCCCCCCCCTCTCTGTTAAATACTATTGTTGGACTTCCTTATCCTTGAGTATGGAGGAAATTCTTCCAGAGGAGAGGGATTGAATAAGTCAGGCTTGCACTCAGCAAGTTAATCATGCTTTGCACTTTCATCCCTCTGATCTGCTTACTATACAGAATTAAACATTTTTCTTACCCAATCAGCATGTGGTCTCATAAATAAACTTTAAGGCAAAGTGATACTCTAGAGTGGGGTTTGGATGTTTATAATTGGAAGCAGAATCAGGCCCTTGACTTTCTACAACTTGCAGTAACTCCATGGCGGAAGTGTTTTGGACTTTGGTAGTGATCCAGCATGTGTGCAGGCCCTCTAATGCAAAATTCTTCATAGACTCATAAAATAGAAGTCAGATTTGACTGAGACTTGTGCAGTTATGTGAATAAAAACCAAAGATGTGGCTAGCATCCTGGAAGGCAACAGAGCATGCTCTATTTTGAAGATGTATAATCCTGTTTGCATCTGACATTTGTTACTGCTCTGACAAGAACACTTTGTTCAGGACATATCCGCAGCCAGCCACAGCTCAGGAATACCACATGCATAGTGGGGGTTAGGTTCCATCAGGTTTTGAACTACTACTGAAGACTGAGCATCCTTCATTCCTTCTAGTATTTGCAGAAACTGGGGCCACACACTGGTTCAGGCTTTGTGCTCCCCCATGGTGTTGGAAAGCACGAGAGGGGTAGAGGTTTCAGATCGTAAATGTCTCATTTTAGATGTCTCTTTTTCAAACTCCCCTTTTACATCGCAGTCTCATTTCTCTTTAAAAAACAAAAAAAGGACGTGGGGGGAAGTAGAAGCAGGAGCCATTTTCTGCAACTGCTGGTATCCTCCATTCCCAGCCCTGAGTTTGGACAGTAGAACTGCACTTGCAAATATTGTAAAACAAAATACCTTTCATGTTGAAGTAGGCTTAGAAGGATTTTGGTATGCACTTTTTATGAATATGACTATCCTGTGCTGAATTCTATACCATTTCTTCTTTAAGATTGGATCCTACACCCAAGTGTTAAACAATATTGGATTTAAATACAGTTTTAAAACACTTCACATGGAAATGGTTGTACAGGGCAACAGAAATGGGACACTTACTTTATTGTGATCAGATGGCATTTTTCAGTGTGTTTGTCTTCTTTTCTGTCAGGATGTCAGCTGGGGTGCAAATTCTGCACCACTTGCACAATAACAAACGAACAAGTATATGTTCTATTATTGTTAAAAGTGAAAAATAAAATATTTTCTCTTGTGTTGCTGATTTGCAGCTCCTGGAGTTGGTGTAGCCCTAGCAAATCAGGCTTCATTTATACCTGCTGAGAACAGGTATAATAACAGGTGCCTTTTTGCAAGATGTAAAGTCTTGAACATCTCTAGAAATTCGTATCAGAGAGATGCTAGCTGTGCTTCATTTGCTGCTTAGTAATCTTTAATCCTAAATCATCCTGAGGCCTTTACACACAGTAATAAACTTAAGCCTCGTGACACATGATATAAATTGGGGATTATAAAGTCACTCTGCACAACTGACCCTTTTACATTCTTGTGGTGTTTTCTCCCATAGAAATTCCACTTCGGTCTTTGCGATGTAGTCTCTCTCTGACACCACTTGCTTTCAACCCAAATTACACTTGATGCTTGAAGAGTTTAGCCAGGTCATCTAACATCAGTTACGCACTGGGTAACTGTTAGGAACTGTACTGTGTTATCAGGGTGAGAGGCATGAAAGGAGAACCAGCAGGTAGCAGGAACCAAACAGCATCAGTAATGGCAAACAAGGCAGTAGCATTATAGATACTGTTATCTGTAATTCTGGATAACTTCTGGAACCTCCAGATCATTTCACAGATTTTTGTAGGGCATTCCCTTCATAATAAAACCTTCTATATTGTTGCACTTAAAAAGCCTTTGGCTGAAAATCTAGTCATGTCTAATAACCACACAATTAAACCTCTTTTATATAGTGGGATGATGCTTCTTTTATATAGAGAGTGTTGAAAGGTATAGTGATCATTCTTCTCTTAGTCAATTACCTTTATCTTTAAAATCTTCAGTCTGCTTTTTCAGAACTCCAAAACTGGTAGTATATAATCCATATCCTAATCAGACTAGACAATTATGCTTGCAGAGACCTATTCAGAGTTAGCTGTCCGTACATGACTGAGTCTGCACTGAAGCAGGGATGAATCTGCACATAATTGTTCACCTAAACAATAGCAGAGTATTACCGGGGAATATTGAATTCAAATGTAGCAATCTATAGTACATCAAAGCTTGATTTAGAGTGAGAGTTATTGTTGAGGCCTTTTGAAGGTATCTAATACAAACGATCTTTAGTTTTGAAAAGTTTCGGTATCAATTCCAGCACCTGCCTTGGGAGGAGAAGGCAGCAGGTGTCATCCAGGCATAATTTTAGCTAGCTAAAACCTTGAGTATTTAGAGTGTTCTGTCTTCCTTGCTCTTCTGCAAATATGAAAAATATGCCAAAAAATGCCAATATAGCAGTAAAATACAAGGAAAGAAAGGAAGAAGGAAAGCCATGTCTGCTGACCAGCATTTTTCTCATTCCCTGCTTTTCTCTGTTACTTTCCCTTTGCTGTTCTAGCACCACCACACTTCTCACACCCACACCAAATCCCTCTCTACTTAAAAAGGCTCACAGAAGAAACTGTATAGCCTAGGACATTTGCATTTATCACTTTTCTGTTCATGACATTTCAACTGCATGTTTTTATTATTTAATGCTGAAAAGTATTTAAAGGAAATGCTTGAAAAATGTTACTCATAACGCAGTAATACATTACCACCACCACTTGCTCTGTATTTTCTATGGAGTGGCATAGCCAAATAAAGGTTTCTTTAAATGATGTTAGATGGTTCTGGATATCCCAAGAGCAACTGGCAGTTAAAACATTCACCCTGCTTGACTGTATGAGTTTGCTGTTATCCTTTGAGCTGATATCCTCTCTGCTTTGTCAGTGCTGTTAGATCTTGATGAAAAAGGGCAGGAGAGTGAAAACAGCTCAACTTCAAGCACAAGTGTGATACATGCAGAGGTATCCTTCCTTATTCTGAAACTGTTTGAAGTATATTCTTGAGTATTATTAATGGTTGTCTTGTTACACAATTTTGCCTAAATCTTAAAGGTGCTATGATACCTAACAGTGGTTTATCATGTGCTTTGAGATCCTTTGGTGGTAACTGCTGTGGTACTAGTGGCTATTGTGAGTCCCAGTGCTGTGTTCTGGGAATTATAGTTCCAAAAATCTAACAGTGTGTTGCTAAAGCTTTGCATTCTGCGTATTTTGTCTGAAATATCTAGATGCAAGCAAAATCATAACACTGAAAATTCACAAATGTTAAGCTCCTAAAGGTAATGCAGAAGCAGAACTATCAACAGGGCAGGTTTATGGTTCAAGGTTTTTAGGAAAAAACCCAACTCACCCAACAGTCTCCAAGCCAGAGAGTATTGACTTGGATGGCGGTTTCACTTGACCCTCCTTAACCAGTTAGAGAGTAGCATCAGGATGTAGTTTGCTGAATGGAGCCTGAGGTTTATCCTGTGACAGGAGATGAAACAGTGTTGATGTTCAGGACACTTGAGCACCTCCTTGCTTAGGGTTAAAACCCCAACCAACCACTTTCCTCAGAAAAGCAAACCAGAGTGAAATTAATGGATCTACTTTTATGGAATAGATTTCCTAGGTAAAATACCCACAAACAAAGTCCAGTAAACAGGCTCTTCACCAAGAGCTGTGAAAAAATCTAGCCCTCCACCCGCCCCCCTTGAAGCCCCACAAAGTCCCACAGTGGGAGTTGTATAGTCGAGAAGATTTAGAGCCATCCCATTTCTGCTCATGACCTATTTGAGCTGATTGCTGACGGCTGTACTGCGGTTCAGTAAGAATAGTGGAGGAGTTGGGAAAATGCTCAAATGTGGCTGAATTTGTTGAGCTTACATTCACTCTGGGAATCACGTGGAAGCAGAATAAACTCTGAATTGAAGAGTTAAATGTTTTGAAAGCAGAAAAGTTATCAGCTGATTAAGTATAAGCATAAGTATGTCTTACCGATACTTCTTTACTTGATTTTAATAAAGAAGTAAAGGGGTATTGAGAGTGAAGTTCAGTTCTTAAGTCTGCTGCTTTTTTTTGTATTTTACTGATCATTCTGATCTATCTAATTGATTCTTGACAGGATCATACATATCTGACAAATGGACATGAAAGAAATTGTGTAGTGAGTTGGGTTCAGAGACACAAAAGTATAACTGAAAGGAGCTCAGTACTGGCTACTGTGCCTCTTCTGTAGCACATCTGTGGATGATGAGAGTAGTAGTCAGTCAGAGCACTTGGATAAGTAGATTTGAGGTGAAAATGTGCGATTCAGGTCATCTCTGAGGCATGCCAAAGTTGCACTGAGTGTACCTCAGTTAGAGGAAGATGACAACTCTTTTACTTAAGTCACACTTATGCTGTTCCAGTGGCACAGAAGTCAGAGGCAGGATCTGGCCAGGGTTTTAGAGAGAAAGGAAGGCAAAAATTTGCATGTTTGGGCTACACACCACAAAAAGTCATAAGTAAATATAAGGCTGTGTGTCTTTTTAGCATTTTGATGGGATGATTGTAGTCTTTCTAGATACTTAATCCTCAACCAAGGTAAGACAAAGCAGGTTCATAAGGTTCACAACCCAGGCAAAGAACCTACCCCATTATGCAGACTGAAGTAGGAAGACAGGTATTTGGATAGCTTCCTGGACAATATGGAGATTAGAAAGATGACTTGTGTGCTGGTGGCAAAGCAAATACTCTAGGATGTGAACCAGTAGCTGATAGTAAAGGTGACCTTGTCCAAGCTTCAGTATAAACTTCCCTGACGTAAATATTTTTCTAGTAACTTGTACATGCAAGTAACTCTAAGCCGTGTCCAGACTACTCAACTCCTTCTTTTCATCCCTGCTCCTCCCATCCCTCTGGATAAACCAGCATTGTCTAAACAGCTAATAAAAAGTTACCTTTCACTCTGGGAATTCTTCATGCATCAGAACTGATCAGCACCATTCAGGTTCTGTTGTTTCAGCTGGGTTCCAGAGACCAAAGGTACCTCCAGTAAATGTTCTGTCTTGCACAGTTAGCCAAGTGTCCCTAGTAATGTCTGCATGTGTACTCTTAGCTTCTTCTCCTACAAATGTCTGAGAAAGCTTCTTTGATCATCCAAGGCACAAATTCCAAGTGGCTGAGAACTTTTTTTGTCTTTGTGGTCTGGGAGCATTATAAGAAGGCAAAACATCAGTTTTCCCAAGGTAGAACTAGAAAGCCCACCTCACTCATAATGTCCTACAGGTTCTGTTTGCATGGTTCTGTTTTCATTCAACTCCTTTCTAAACCTGTGCTACCAAATCAGCAGCAAGGGTAAATGAATGTAGTGTCTTCCAACATCAGCAGACTCCTAGCAAATGATGGGTCTAAGCAGATAGAGAGTCTGGGCTCCAGCCTTTGCTGTTGCCTAGCACTGCTCCCATTTCTGAGCACTTTTAACTTGGCTGTCTCTACTCATGCATGTCCAGTCGCCCCAGCTCGTATTCAGTCAGTCATCATTTCCTATCATGTATTTGCCTGGGGTTCTCTAACCATTCTGTCAAGACATTCATCTTTCTTTTGAAACATACTTTGCTACTGGCTTAAGACAACAGTGAACACAATTTCAGGGTAACATGATTTGCAACCATGCTTCTGTAAAAACTCTAGAGTGATTCCTAAAAACCAGTCAAAAAGCACATCCATTTTCTCACTTCAACAGTCACTTTAAATAACATCAACTTCCATGCAACAATTTCAGTGGAAAGTTGGCCCCACACTAACTTGTGTAGGTGCCTTGTCTGCTTAGGAAAATGAACATTTTTCCCTCCACAAGATCCTGTGAGACCAGAATTCAGTAGCCAAGTAGGGGTAGAGCTTGAAATAAACAATGTCTCTGGCTGACCTGCCATGCAAGAGATTGTCAGGCAAAAACTTGTACAGTACAAATTATGTCCTTCTCAGCATCAGAAAATGTTCTGACCACCTGAAAGAGACCTTCATAAAAATGGCAAAAAAAACCCTTAGCTTCGATTTTTATGATTAAAAATTGATTCTCATTTCTGCAATATTTTATGATTTTAAAATATTGTCCAAATAACTTGAAGAGCTGTTTGTTCACTGACATTCATGTCTATTCATGGGGATTTCTTCCTGTTGCTTGATACTGATTTCTACAATGAAAACACACAGAAACAGAAAGTAAACTCTTACAGCAAGTAAAGGCCTTTGAGGTTTTATTCTGCATATAGGCTGCTTCATTCCTGTGAAGAGCAGCCATTTTTATATAGTCTTGTTGGCATCATATTTGTACAACCATACTTGTAGAAAACCCTTATATTTACAAATACAGTACCGTCTTGCAGTTCCTGGCACAAACGCCCCTTGAATAGACCTGCTAGTTGCCTATGTGGGTCAGACCTCAGTCAACACTGAGCCCTTGTATAATACAACAACATCTTTATCTGAAACTTTTCTACAATAGTGATATTTTATTACAGGAATTTCCCTTTTAGCTTGGTCAGCTGAAGTTTGTTAGTAATATCTGTGCTATTACAATGCAAAAATTTCTGTAACTTTAAATAGTAGAGACCCTAGAGGATTTAATGCATTATTTCACTAACATGTTAATATGTTTATATTTTTCACTAGCAGCATCTTTTCATTGTTGCAATGTTTGTTATAGAAATACTTTGTGAAAAGCCTCAGGTGACTGCTTTGTGCTTCTCTCCAGGTGAAAGGGGGGTTTATTTTAAATGGGAAGTCTCAAGACCATTTTTCCGGTGTATGTTTTTTTACAGTTGCAACACTTCATCTGTGCTGCATGCACTGCTGACTCACTTGAAGGTTTCAATAGTGATCTCTCATCAATCATTAAAAGAAACAAGATTGCTGGGTCTGAAACTCAGAGTAATTTTTTTTCTTTTATCTTGGTAAGATACATTTAATCTTATCCAGCAATTTCTGCATTTTAAAGTGTCACTTTGAAATAATGTGTTGTGAAGAATGCAAGGCAATTTCCAAAAAGTAGCTACTATAAAATATATTGGCGCTATAATCTCAGTTCAGGGTGCTGAATGAGCAGTGGAGATGAAATAAGAAAAGAATTGTCAGTACTTTAAGTGTGTAGCTGTTAAGCGGGTGCACGTGTATATGTCTGTGTTCAAGCCTCTGTGCGTATCATCCTGCAGGGCTTTGTCACCCACAAGTAATACTGGTCAGTGAGGCATGTAGTGCTGTGTATTGGGCTGTGGTCACAGCTGCCTCATCTCCTACCTTTTCCTTTCCTTCATCTCTCTTCATTTAGAATAGATCTGCATCTATAGCTTACGAATATTTCAAAGGTGACTAAAATGGCTTGGCAGCCTCTCAGTTTTCTGATAGAAACTTTCTAGGTCTGAATCACTTGCTGCATAACAATAATTTCAACAAGTAACAGCTGCAGTCCAGGGATCAAAATTTGTATTGCAAATTCCAGCATACCTTTGCAATACCTTCACAGTGAGCAAATATTGCTGTAATTGCTTTACAGAAGAAGCTGAAACAGAGGTAATTGAAGCAGTTTGCTTGGAGTTACCACAAAAGGAACTTGTTGGCATGGTCAGAAATTTACCACATCTCCCATTTCTTAGGCACATATTGTAACTGCAAATTTGCAAATTAAAGAAACTCCCACCCGACCTGCTGGCCTGATAGATGTGTGACTGAGACTTAAAGCTAGTTCTCTCATTCTCCTGAACAAGCAAATGTTACATAAGATTAAACTTGAATGTAAAGTCTTGATTCTGACTATTGAAATAATTTAATGAAACTTGATCAATTTCAGTGACATGAAGTAAATGGCCCCTTCATGCTTAAAATGAGCCAAGTTAGACTGGCAAATGTCCCCCCCTCATGAGGATATTAGCTTCTGGCTGGGGCTGTACCTCTAAGCCTGCTTCTGTCCAGTGTCAGCCTCTGCTAACTATGAATTTGCTGAGTTTCCTCCTCACCACCTGCATCTCAGCTGTGCCTGTCCCTTGTATCTTCCACTTCGATCTGCTTGGTTCTGTTACTCTTTGTTTTTCTGACTTTCCATTTGTTTTCTCCTAGTTAACATTCCCTCCTCCTAATTACACATTCACACAGAAAAAGAAAATCATAACGCTATTTGGATATTTGAGGTCTATGCATAGCTTTATGTTGAAGAAACTTTCAAAAGTGCCTCTTCCCACCTCCTTTTTCAGCTGGTGGAATTGACTGCAATGGTCATAATAAATTATATCTTCTATTATCTGTTGTATCAAAGCAAAACATTGGATTGTTAACTAATAAAAAGGAACACTATGGTTGCCTCAATCTTTTCCAGATATATTGGGAAATGAATTTTAACAAATTTTATATTCCTAATAATTTTGAGTAGCTGGAGAAACTACATTTATTTGAAAACAGCAAAAACTATTTTTTCCCATGTGCATTCTCCAAGAAAACCCAGTTTTTAAATTACTTAAAATGTTCTGGAATGCATATAACCTTGGATGTAAGTTGAAATCAATGAGACTAAAAATCAAATTTCAGATGTGCTCAATCGGCATCTGAAAATGTATGGTACTTTGTTTACAACCCTGAATCAGTCCTTCAGTAAAAGCATCTTCTTTTCTTGAACGACTATTTGTACACATCTGTGTGTGGGCTCCAGTTTCAGTCTTTCACTGAGGAAGTATACAAAACCATATGATTACCTCTGATTATTTTTAAATAGAGACTCAGAATACAAAACTGTAGACTGGAAGAATGCTACCTGTTTGCAAGGGTCTGCTCTGTGTTTAGTTATGTGAAAGCATTTGGTTTTTATCTTTTGAGTCCATACCAAAGTCTTACTTTCTCTTCTGCCCTTTATGTTTATGTAATAACATAACATTACAACCTAAAGTTTAGCTGCTTTGTTTCTTTTTACTTCACAACCTTTTATAGGCCTTTGCAAATTAAATTTGGTAATTGAAACAGACAAGTTTCTTTAACGCAAATTATAGCCTATCTTAGAATGCATGATCTGTTTCATAGCCATTACTGTAACTAAGTGGGTTGTGTGGCAGGAGACTCAAGACTCCAGCTTAATAAATCATTGCCCGCTTGGTCAGTTTTAGGCATGAAGGAAGAAAAACATAATGCAATTTCTGGTTCAAGTAAAGGATTATCAAGAAAGATTTGTGAGTTGTGTGCAACCCCCTAACCTTCTGGGAAAGAAGGCATTCTAGGACCCACTTATCTCCCCATGAATAAATAAAACAGTCTTGCCAATTAAAAGTCCTTTATTGATAACCTGCAGATTTATTTTTTGCCATGGCTAGAATGTAGGTAAGACAAAGCTAAATTCAGTTGTGCGGATCTCCCAGTGGAGACCTACAAGCAATGTGCAAAAGAGCCTTTGTTTGCTTTGAGAACGTGAGGTATTGGAAATGGCACACAACTTGCCAATCCAGCTTACCCTGTGATAAGCTGTGAAACCTATTAGTAAGAAAACAAACAAACAACTTAAGTAAATTATAATAGAAGTACAGCTTAGTGATTTAGAATTTCAAAAATACCAAAGATAGATGCAGCATCAAATAGGAACCTCTTTAGAGGTTAAATTAGGATTTTGAATGCATGCAGATGAATGAGAATAGTTTAATAGCAGATGAATGAAGTTTAACTTATTTAAATGGCACTCTCTGTCTCCACTTCTAATTGTACCATATGGCGTCACCTAATAAGAGCCAAGTGCAGATGCCAGTTACATCACAGGATGATATATTATAAAGCAATCAAATTTGAAGTGAAGATTTATGATGGAGCTGCTCTTTGTTAAAATCAAGCAAATGAAAAAGCCATCTGATCTGTTATGTTTGCTGAATAGGCCTCTGTTTTAAAGCTCCCGTTCAAAAGACTTGTCTCTTGGCAAGCGTCCTGTATCCCTGGGAAGTCTCAGAAGAGGTTAAGAGCTGAGGGGAGGATTCCAAAGGTGAGACCTACCTTTATGCTCTGACCAAAATACTTTGCTGAGGAAGGATAAAGTGGTGATGTTCTGAAGTGAGCTGAGGGGTGGAGTGCCTGTTATCCTGTTGTTTCTAGTAAATAGATTTAGGAAGCCCCTCTTGGAATCATCACAAATTTTCTCTCCTCTCCCCACGCACCCATTGCTCCATGTTGAGGAGGTGGAAGAGACCATTCTACTCTTAATTTTTACTCCTGTGTAACCCATGCTAAGGAGTTTTGGTGGTGTTGTGTGCACTAGGCGTGATCACTGTAAATATGACTGTAAATATCTTTAAGGAGATACTCAATCCCAAAGACCCAAAAAGTGATGGAGAATACTTTGCATACTTTCATCTTCTCTGAGTAGTAGTTTATGGTTCTAGGAAATGTAGATAAACTTGAAAATTAAATTAAGTGCCAGTAAATTTCTTTAGCCTGTCAGTGTGCACATCATCATTAAATATGAATAATTTGATCAATAAGTCAGTGGGATGGTTTTTTTCCTATGTTGTCATTATTTACATTCAGAATTCACAGCTGTATTTTGGCCAGTCATGGTAACTCCTCAGAAGCTGCAAAACTGTCATTTCTTTCTCTGCTTTATTACAGGACAGGTGGTGAAATTCACATTGGTTTTATTTTGCCTTTTTTAGGGAGCAAAAATCAGCATAGCTTTCTCTTTATTTCCTTTTTAACATATCCAAATGATTACTGAAACCTTTAGGAATACCAGGGTAAATAGCCGAGCATTTGTAGTTGTTCCTGTGGTCAGAGGGGAAGACATTGTAGTTGATATTAATTTGCTGCAGTTTGTCTAAAACTCAAAATAGCATGGTAACAGTCTTGGTTTAAGAAATAGCTACTTGGAAAAAAATTCCAGTGAGTTTGAGTGACCTATTCAGTGTATTTAAGAATTGGTCTGTAGAAAATCTATGCTGGTATTATTTGAAACAATTTATCATTCAATATCAAAGCAATATCCCGCTGGAACACTAGGAGGACATCAGCATCCATCTGCAAACAGAAGGATTCAAACAGTAATTTCTGCCATTGCCAGTTAGGAAAGCTTTAAAATAACAGTCACCAGGAATAATCTGCAGGTGAAGAAATTGCAACACATGTGCATTCTGACTGTCATTTGACCTGTGTGCAAGCATGTAAATCTCCCATTATTCCCAAACTGAATAATCCTTGGATAAAACCAAAGCCATCAAGCGGAAATAATAGTCAGAACTATGTAGCTCTGACAGTACACAGAGCTCACTCTTCTTCTCTGGCTTTTGTTGTACAGCTGGCTGAGCGAGGGGTGAAATAAAACAGTTGCACAAGAGTGTGTGAATCTTCAAGTACAACAGGATGATCTGTCCAGACTAAAAATACAGGGAAAGATGAAACAAGATGAAGATTAGGGTTGATGTGCAGGGCCTGAGACAACACAGTGACAACACTGTTCCCCTGCTGAAGGAAAGTGTATGGGTTTGATCAGACGGGTCAAGCTCTGAACTGAAGAATTCCTAGTACCTCCTCACGTCTGCCTTTGGAGACCAGGATATTCACAAAGCTATTTTGTTACAAAAGTAAAGAAGCGCCCTGGCAAACTAATGCCATACGTGACAAGAAGCAGATCCTCCCAAGTGGAACAGAGTATACATTTTCCTTTCAGATTTACCCAAAAAGAATTTTCATTGTTCATAATAATTTAATCCAGGTTCCCTTCTCTCTTTGCATGTTACTTACTGAGAAGTTTAATGTATAAACTCATTTACCTACTTTCTTTTGCTGTTAAAAAGTTTCAGGGAAATGACTGGAGAAAGTTAAGCATAATTATTGTTCAGATTTTGGTCTGCCTCTTGAGACTGTCCTCTTTGGGCAAATTCTAATGATGACTTTTCTGATACCTCTCTCTTGAGGAGAAAGTTTGCTGTTGCTCTTTTCGTTCCCTGACCTCTCTGGGCTCCTTATACAGTCAATGAAGAGAGAGCTTTTCTACAGAGGAAATCAAAGCATCTAAATGATCCTCCTCTTCTAAATCACTCACTTCAGAGAGTGTTCTCTTCTATTGATTATAGGTGGTGTCTAAAACTTGTGTTGAAACCAACAGTGCCATTTCCTTGGGAAATTTTTGCACAATCATTGCAATTTTAGGTTTGCTCTCTTAGCTGCATCTTTCCAACTCTAGCAGGGGATATCTCTGAGAATGAGCATAAGTAGTCAAAAAAGCTCCAGGGAGATGTGTTGTGTTGCTGGTTGGAAATCTTTTATTAGGCAGTTATGTGATGAGCCTTTGGAAAAGTTCCCATATTGTATTTCATGAGAAACTAAAGATCCACAGTTACAGAGGTGTTCAGTCTCTGTTTCTGTGGGGCTGTAGCCATGCTTGTGGATGAAAGAAGGCCTGCTGCCTAAAAGAGGTCCTGGTTGGAGGAGATTTGCTGAGTTGTACTTAACAGTCTTGCTGAAGGCGTGAGCTCGTGAAGAGTAAATGCTTCAAGATGCATCCTTAAGTAAGAGGAGGGTATTATTAGTTTTCTTATTTTTAACAAGAAGAGAGTTGCCAGATTCATTTTAGCAGTTTCTGGTTAAATCAGAGCTGATTTTCAAGGCAACTGGAGCAGACGTCTGAATGTCACTGCAGTCATGCTCAAACTATAACCATTGCATGGTAGGCAGAACAGTGGTTTGTGGTTATCTCAGCAGTGTTCTGAGGTTACAGCTGGGTGGGGGGGGGTCAGGTGACTTGTGGCTATGCTGGTCTCTGGCTTCTCATGCAGCCTCCTACGTTTCAGCTGCCTGAATGCTGTGCCTGCTGTCTCCAGCTAGAAAAAGAGTCCCTGCGCCTGCAAAACCTGTATAACGAGCATTGTTCTGACTTCTCTCTTCCTGGTTGATTTCAAGCATCTCTGGTAAAGTCATTTCTCCTCTCATCATCCTGATGCTGTTACACCCACACCCTAATTGGAGCACCTCCCCATCATCTACCCCTTCACCCTTATCGCCAGAGTGATCCTCTATCTCAGCTCTAAACCCTTTCCAGCCGGTTCATACCCCATGCGCTGCTCTGTCTTATTCTTCTAAATCTCCTGTCTCCATGCATAGCTTAAAAAATTCTGCTTTTCTGTCACCAAAATTGAAGCAACCTTTTATAACATTTTAAGACACAGTCAACAAAATCTGAAAGACAGGGGAATATTCAGACTTCCATAAGAAGATTCAAGATATAATCTGTATATTTTGGGAAGATCTGTCAGTTTTGGGTTAGTCTGAGAAGTTTTACTGACAATAATAAATATTTCAGCAGAATCTTATTGATGAGCATCTCATCTCATTCAAAATTAAATTTTTTTCCTATACATATACCTGCTGCTATTTTTCTGCTCTTTACAATTACCACATATTGAAATCAATTTTGTTTGGTTTTGTAGAGGACAGTTTGTTTCCAAATTTACAGCGGCATTTTAAAATCCATTAATAGAACTTTTATTCTCCGACAAAGAGAACAAGACAATGATGCTTAAAATACCTTTCCTCCTGATAGATCACCAACAGTTTATTTTTTTAACAGGTATTATCATGAATACTTCCAATTTCACCCATTTCTCTTCCAGATTATTTTAGTTTCAAAATTATCCACCAATCCTTTCTCTATGTATCACACAACTAGACCATTTAAATGAACTGCGGCATGCTCATTGTTAGAACAGAAAATGTTATGAGGTCCATGTCACTGCCCTACCGTAAACTGCTTGGGAACTCTTTGCAAACTTTGTTAAAATTTTTTTGTGGATAGCTTCCCACCATTTGATCTGGTTTTGGTCAGTATCTAAGTCACTGATAAGTGCGTTTCATTTTCTTTAAACGGATGTTTTATCTGTTACATGTAATGCAAATCAGAGTAGGTAATTCCAGGTGATCTTGTCAGTTAGTTCTCTATAAGATTTTATAGGATAGGAAAACCCTTACTGAGGCAATGCAGGAAATTTGTTTGTCTTCTGTCCATTGTCATGCTTGGCTGTCAGAGAAAATAATTTCTCACAGTACCATATGTGCTAGAACTATTATTCTGCTCTATGCTATATCGCATTTACTTTATGTTGACTATTGCTTGGTTTTCACATTTTTAGATCAAGAGGAGTGATTCTGTAACATGTTCTGAAGGTGTTTAACAAATCCACAGCTCTTGCCATACTACATCCCAGAGAAATGAAAATAAACACTGTTGATGTGTAGTCTGAGACCAGGCACTACCATTTGATACAGGTATTGCAACAGTAGTTTGTTCATTTTGGGAGAAAAAGAGATCTGTAAAGTGTGGAACAAGTTGGTCATCTCTATGTATTACATGAGATGAATCTAATTCTGTGGAAAGTATGTTAGGAAGAGATAGATTGCCTGCAGTTTGAATTGAATTGAACTGCACATAGACAGTATTTAAGGGCAGGAATAGATGTACTAGCTGCACAAATGACAGGAAGATTATCTTTAAGAGTTAGCTTTCACAGTGCATCACAAATAAATTTTTAAGTCCTAGAAAGTGGCATGCATCCAGCTCAGATCCCTGCACAAGCGTTAATCTCGTGAACAGGGAAATTTACTGACCATATGATTCAAAGTTAGAGTTGTAGGACCAAGCCCTAAGGAGAGAAATGTTTTCAGCTGATGCTTCAAATGGTCATCCTTATGCCATGTGTCACTTCATCATCAGAGCATTTTGTCACTTGCAAATCACATGTTAGAAAAACCCTCTTGGTTCCTGACAACTGCTCAGGACACAGGTAAGCAGGGCTGCTACTTGAATTTTGCTATTACAACAGCAATTAAGGATAACTAAGATGAAAAGAAAAATGTGTGCCTCAATATGGTTTCTGTTCTTGATTTTTAACATTTGCGCATGTGTGGCTGTGCTTGTTGTGATTTTGCTCTTCCTGAGGCATATACTATTGTCCCTTGTCAGAGAAGTGTATCAGGAGCCAAGTCAGGCCTTGGTCTCCTGTCCCTGTGCGTTATAGCAATGGACTGTGGACAGACTGTGCTTCAAGCGTTCCTGAGAGGAGGAAAAAAGGAGAAAAGGGACCAAGTTCTGTGATAAAACCCATCATGAGCTGGTGTTTCAACAGGTCTTTTGCTGCTGTTTTTTTTTTTCACTTGCTCAAGTATCCCATCAGCCTGCAAGCTTGCAGAGGTGATATTAGTATTCTTGAGCGGCTCAGGAAATGGTATTTTTTGTTCTTTTCCCCAGACATGACCCATTTCTGTCTAGGGTGATCACTTAATTTGACATCAGAACGTATGCTGTTGGCTGCTGAGATATATGCCGAACAGGACTGATTGCTTATAGCCAAGAATAAATCCAAGAATTTAGACACACTTAAGGAAACTCTCTGCCTGGTCTGCTCAGCCCTAGCAATTTGATTACCTTCTCAGGCCTTTATTTGCAAGAAGGAAGATCAGTTTTTCTTCTCCCCTCCTCCTTCAAAAAAAATATTCTTTACAGCATGAAAACCTGTCATGTATAAAGAAGGGCCCAGGTGCATGTCATCAGCGCTGGGTGGACTGATGCCAAGAAGAAGGCATTAAGATCTGTTGCAAACAGAATAGCTGAGTGAGTTTTATTGCCCAGTGTGGGAGCGTGGGTATCATGTTAGCAAACTGACCATGGCACATCTGTAGTAAAAGTGCAAACGGTATGGATTACAGGAGACCTTGTGACTGGGTATTGCTTAGCAACAACACATGTTTAGGTCACAAACTTGGTGACATAATTCATGCTAGGTCACAAACTTGGTGACATAATTCATGCTGGGGATGAATAGGCAATATCTGAACACATAACAGGCATAATGTTCAAAAACAACTAACCCTTTCGGTGCCTTCTGACAACAGCATTACCTTTCTGTGTTCCTTCTCTATAAAGCAGTGTTAAGGATCAGAAATTTCATTTTTCTAGAATTTGAGAATGCTAAAGTTCATTCTTCTACAGAAATTTGTTCAGATGGAATTTCTGTTCTCTGTCTGGCTACAAATATATAGGACATATAGTCAAGAGCTGATATTGTCAAAATTCAATTTGAAATCTTGGCTTTTTCCTGATTATTTTTCCTTTTTGTGTACATTTTAATGTTGTGTTTTTACATTATGATACATTATATTGAATGTTTTGATGTTATAGAAGGAAAGAATTTAGCGTGGCTAATTGGATTTTAAGGATCATACCTCGAAAAGCTGGCTTTCCTGCTGCTAGCATTTTATGTCCCTTTTCAAATTAATAGGCTAGACCTATCTATGTCACCTTTATGTCCCAATGATCATACCTTTGCAACAGAAGGGCATGCTTGTACCAGATGTTTTCACGATGCTTTTTTCTGTAGTCTGAAAATTTATTTTCTGAATGTGTTTGTTTTTTAACTTTAAGCATGTACAGTATTACTTTATATTTGTTAATTCCCTTAGGACTTTGATAATAATTTGTTCAGTCCTTTATTGAAGACTAATTGCAAGAGTATAATCGTATCCCAAGAACTGATGTGTATGTCTGTGGTAACTATTAGAAGAGGATATCACCTGAGTGGTGTTTGAGTCTGCCATTGTCTCAGGATGGATATATATGTAGTTTGTACTTAAGAGGACAAATAAGTAATACAAAATGCACCTGGACTCAGCAGCAATTTGCATCAGTTCTTTCAAAGCCTTGAGATATTCTCTTTGCTCTTGGCAGTGAAGTAACAATACATTTTTAAAACAAACCTGCAACTTTTCCAGTCTAATTAAGAGAAGTGAGGTTACAGTGTCCATCGTATCTTTTAATACGTCATCTACATATTTCAGACTCTGTTGATTGCCTAGATGCAACCTGAAAAAGTAAACAGTTGAACTTACTTTCTATTTGCCTGCAAAAGAGTCTGCATTCTTCAAAGAGTTTGTGCCCACACAGCACAACAGAAATCCCTACCTCCAGTAGGACAGAAACCACTCATGGAACAGATTTAGTGGAGCAGAGCACCCATTTATAGCACCCACTGGAGTACATATCCATTGTGTGGCTGCAGGGGCTGTGTGGCAACTCTCAGCTGTGCTGTTCCTCATTTAGTCTCCAGAACCTAGTGGCATGCAAACTGCACCTAATTCTGAAATGTGAGTTGTTCAAGGGCCATTAGTTCATTGGCCTTCAAATCTGTGAAAGTTTGTTCTTAGGTGGAGTGAATGCCATCAGGTTCTCCTTCTTTCCATCAAGGGCAAGCCCATAGACTTTTGCAAGGACCCCTCCAGAGCTCCACAGGAAGTTTACTAGCACAGTCTTGTCCTTGTCAATAGACATTTTGGGGAGGAATCAGGAAGTGAAGATTTTCCCGTCACATTGACTTTTTGTCTTGCTAATGGAAGAATATTGGTGGTTTGTATTCAGTTGGTCTCTATGACAAGCCACCCTGAGTGGCTGAACTGAATTTAACATCAAGACACTATTTCAGTACTATTGGCTGCTTTACTGTTGCATCAAGTTGTTTATTAAGTTTCTGTTTATCTCTCATTCCTAGTTTGTGTTGATTCCTTCATTCTATCTTACCTTACCATCTTTCATCACAGGAAATTATGTGCATTTTTAAAAATAACTAGAATAAAATGGTGTATCTGTAAAAAATACATATTTTTATTGCTACATATTCAGGGTGCAGGTGTCATGCTTGACACAGAACACCAGGTCTTTCCAATAATTCAGTATTTGGATTGGTGGGTGATGGTGAGCAAGGTCATGTGTTTTTAAGTAAAACAAACCATTAAATTGAGAAAAACTGGAACAGAAACCGTTAAATGGGACAGAAAACATTGTGCTAGAGACTAGTACAGAGGCATATCAGCCTCTTAACTGATGGCTGTATGTCCCTCATTTAGAGGCCTTTTCTCTAGATGTCTTTCATAACATGACAGTAGCAGCACACATGGATTCAGATTAATCTTTCCAGAACATGTTCTTGAAAAATCAGTTAACCTGTGGGAAGGGAGCCAGCCAGAAACAGCTCTGAAACTATGCATTTGGCCTGAATATCTACCTAATGTAAAGGTTAAATACAGACTGCATCTGGCTGCCATCTTTTGAATGAACCATTCCAACCCTGCTCCATGAACATACATGCTCCTGCCAGAAAAATACAGAGGTAGATGAAAGTCTGAAATTATTATTTTCTGCAAATATGAATCCTAGGTCCTAAAAATCTCTAGCTTCTGAAAACCTATTTATAATACCTGGTACTGGGATGCCTTCAAAGTCTGGCTGTGAAGCCACCCCATTAACCTAAGCAATCATTTCAAGCCTCTTTTTGTTTTTTTCAGTAGATCAGATGTGTCCAAAGCTTTTAATGCTGCAAATCTTTGGATGCAAATCTTACTGTTTTGCTTAATTTCTAAAGATGCACTGGTTGCTTATCAGGTTAATATCAGTGAATCCACAGCATTTGACATGGCCAGGGACAGCCCTTATAGCACAAAGTAATTGTGCATTCATATTTCTCCAATATCACGCTTCAGAAGCACATCAATGCATTTCCCCACATCTTAATCGATGCTCACAAATTCTAAATAGTTTCCTGCTCAGGGGTCAGGGACTTACAAAAACAAAATCTGATGGAGAAGCCATCATGATTTACCAGGAAGCACACTCTGCTGACTGCACCTGATTTGCAAAACCGGCGTCAGAAAACAGAAGGGAGAGAATGGTTCATTCACTGGGAGTTTTGTTCATTTGATAAATGGCAACTTGTCCAGGTGCTGTGTTAGAAATAATTTTCAATCTGATTAAATAACTGGGGGAGGAATACATTGCCCCATTCATTCAAAGTCCATCAACAGTAAGGTGAAGCTGGCTGCTTCCCCATAAGACATGCAGGTTTTGCTTGTATTCTGACTGCTATAAATTGGTGAGGTTCAGGAAACAAGTGGTGTGATGGAGCAGGCAAGATAATCAGAATAAATCTGCAAGAGGATCCTCCACTCTTTTGACTTAAAAGCACATGAAGCATGCGTAGTAAGGATGACAGTTGAGATTAAAGCTTCAAAACGCTACAGTGTAGCAGACTGGTTACAAGATAAGTACACAAAGTAGTAGAAGCATGGAAAGGAATCCCACAGAATCAGAACAGTTAGGGTTGGAAAGGACCTTAAGATCATCTAGTTTCAACCCCTCCGCCACGGGCAGGGGTGCCTCACCCTAGACCATGTCACCCAAGGCTCTGTCCAATTTGGCATTGAACACTGCCAAGGATGAAGCATTTACCACTTCTTTGGGCAACCCGTTCCAGTGCCTCACCACCCTCACAGTAAAGAACTTCCTCCTTATATCTAACCTGAACTTCCCCTGTTTAAGTTTGAACCCATTACCCCTTGTCCTATCGCTACAGTCCCTGATTAAGATTAAGTGAAAGGAGAACATGGCAATTCCACCAAGTGGTCTAAGTGACAAACTGTTTAGATTATCAAAAAAAAACCCCACTTGGCTGCCACCTAGCCCTGAAGACACATAAAATCCATTGATGCTAATGTTGTCAAAACCCTTATAAAGGACCAAAAGAGCTGCTTGATGTTGAGATTGCTGATCCATTCAAGGCCTTGTTTGTATCTCAGCCTACCCAGACTCACAGATAGAATTTATGTGTCAAATCACTGGGCTAACACAAATAAGCTTTTTCAGAAGACAGATTCAAGGTAGGACATTAAACCTAGACTGCTGAATTAAAAAGTGGCACATACCCTCCCAGAAAATGTTGGAAAAGACCGCAGCCCTTCCTTGTTTCTGAAAAATAGGACTGTAATTCCAAGGTTCCTACTCAAAGCTGTGAGTTTCAAATGGTAGCTACTAAAGTCAAGGTCTGGGAAGATATCTTTCTAAATTGCAAAGAGGAATGGAAAGTCAGAAGGCATAGTTGCCTCTGAACTCCTTGCTGGCAAGCTCAGTTTCTCCCTGCTCAGGGTGCTGGGTTTAAGCACCCATTTTTTTTGTTGCCTTACTCTCTCCACACACCATGAGCAGACATTATAACAAATAATACAAGATTCCTGCAAGGCCAGATTTGTCCTGCCGAGTGCCCAAGTTCCCTTCCAGGATAAGTAGAGGGAGCTTTACTCCTTTCGGCTGTGATTTTTTTTTATTTACCGCAACATCACTAATACAGTAGAAATCAGGTGATCTGGTTATAAATTAAGGACAGAATTGCTGTCTGTGTGCACATGGTTTCTACCATCAGATAAATACACAGATAAACATGTGGTAGCTATTTTAATTAATCATATCCTGGGAGCTTTGCCCATTGTATTCCTAAGAGCAGTGCGCAAGATGCAGCACTCTAAAGAAATTCCACACATTGCATTAAGTGACCCCTTATCAAAAGCATGGCTCAGAAAAACTGCAATTTCCTTATAAGAATCACATGTCAGCACCTTGCCAGCTACATTCTTGAATGCTCTTCAACTCTTTTTTGCACTTGTTGCCCACAAACACTGCACATAATCCCATCTACAGGGTGACTCACAGCATTATTCCAAGTCAAACCTCTTTCTCTGAAAAGGCTGTGCTGGAATCATCTGGTGCTAGTGCCCTGGAGGCCTCCAAGCAATCCCCAAGTCAGCTGAGTTCATGTTACCAGGGATAAGTGAGCCTGCACTTGGACTGCATGCCTGCATAACTGTGACTTCAGTCATAAAGTCATTTCCCAGTTTATGTGGAAATTATACGTAGTTCACCAAATATAGGAAATGGGTCACATTGCAGGCAATATTTTACAGGCGCTGTATAGCTAGTTCTGGTTGTGACTTATTCAGAAGTTCCCTTTGGTTTTGGTTCTTCCTAGCTGTGCTATTCACAGAAGCAGTGTTTTTATTTGGCAGATAACCTTGTTATAGATGGCAGTTGACCCTAGTTATTTACAGCATAGATAATTGCCCAGGAGAGCAATGCTCACATGCTTTTTTCTTTTCCATTTTCTTTCTCTATCCCCTCAAAGTCTGGATTTCTGCCTTGTGCAAGAAAGTTTCTCAAAGAGTCAAGGAAGTGAAAATACGGAGAGGCTCAGAGAAGGAATAGTTTCTGCACAACAGTTCCAGGGGTGCTGGTTTTCAACACCTTGAGGACTATATTAAAGCCAGAACTTTGTAGAGTGATATTTTTACCCTTTTTATCGTGGACCAAAGCTTACACAGATCCCTTCATGTTTTGGGGAAACATTGTTTCAAAGAAGCTCTAAACTGGAGACAGGTACTTTTAGATGAGGGATTGGAGTTCTCTAAAGTGTAGCTTTCCTGCAAGACTGATAAAATGGTAGTGAACTATCTGAATAACAAGCCTGTCTACTTATGCAGGTCTTTTTAATCTGAGTTCATTCTCAAATGATTAGCAGGGTGTCTGTTGTCCCAGGAAGCTGTAGGGCTCTATATGCAATTGGTCTTGCCTGCACTTTCAAGGCATGATGAGCCAGGTTTTCCCCTGGAGACCAAAGGACTGTGTGATAGGTCTCAGTGTGAGGAAGCGGAACAAGATTCTCCAAGGGAGTGTACTTGCTAGTTCTCACCATGATGGGAGATGAAGTTATGTTATCCATATGAACTCCCACCATTGAAAGCTCAGCATTTCCTGATAATTTAATGAGACTTACTGCTTACATTCATTCTAAAAGATGAGTTTAAATCATCGGTCCTTATCTCTGAATTTTCACTGATAATATGAGAAGCTTTATAATCTTATAATTTGCATTTTTGTGCAGATAGAGCTTGAAATTTCACTGGGGGTTAGGGTAGTCATGTCAAGCAACACCTTTTAGGAGCATAGCTGAAGACATAAGGTGGGACTTTGAAGACTAAAGAGCACTTTTAGACCCATAAATAAGAGCCTAGCATGTGAGAGGCTATGATTCCAGAAAGATAAAAAACGTCTTTGGTATAAAGAAGAAAATATATAACCTTTTCCAGTTTCTGTTTGGATTTGAGGAAGAATATGGACTGATTACTAGAATCTAGTTATATATATTCAGCACTGGTTAGATCAAGTTGTAGAACTGGTCTCTATTGTCTGGATGCTGGCCCAGCACACACGGGGTCACCAGCACGTGTGTTTTTATGCTTTTTCATTTGTGCACTCCAGTCATGTTGTATGGACATTAGGCTGTAATGTCAACTCTTTAGACCTTTCAGGGAAAAAAGAGTGATGCCATAGGGATGGAATAGGAGCTGTCAGCAGGAGTTCACTTTCAGGCTGGGAATACACTCAGTACTGGAGCAGTTCAGGACATGGGAACACTGGAAAAGGGTAAAATTCATATCAACAGATTGCTCAGCTGGAATGGCTACTCCCTGCTTGAAAGCTCAGTCATTCTTTTGGAGTTACTTTAGGTCATTGCCTGAAATGTCAGTAAAGGCAGCCCCAAGAGTCTGTGAAATCCTCCCTCAGATTAGGTCTCTATATGTTTTCCTCAGTGACATCAAGAGAGAATTTGAAGAGATAGCTGACAGAACTATTATTATACTGGAACAAGACATGGTTGTGATCTTTCCAGTATTCCCAAAATAAGCTTCATCTTTGAAAATGAGTTACTGTGTATGTCCATGGCTCAAGGGCAGTCTGAGAGCAGCCTCAGTCGTGCACAAGATCCACAGCCAGAATCCTACAGCCTGCATAGGAACAGAAGTCCAAATTACTGAAGTTCTTTTGATAATGGTATTACGTGTAGGGCAGGCTTTGAGAATGCCCATGTCAGGTACATCATGTCTCTGGGGGACTTTTAGGTCTCATCTATTATGAGAAATTTTCTGAAGCCTTCAGTCAGTTTTTCTTGTGCTTTATAAAATGAGGTAACCACAATAGGAAATCAGTATTTCCAAATAGCAAAACTATAAGTGCAAACAGAATTTCTCTGTGTTCGTGTCCTTCTGTACACAAACAACCACAGTTTGCATCCTGCATTTTCCTGGTTTAAAAAAAAAACGAACCAGATAATGAAGCCACAAGCTATCAATGGAGCACAAAGAAGTTCTGCTGTGCCAGCTAACCAGCTAGCTTATTGCAGCATAAGGTGCAGGAAAGTAACGAATGTGGCTTGTTGTGACTGATTAAAAGGGGCAACGAAGGAGCATGTGGAACAATGAGTGCATGCTGTGTGGAGTGTGCATAGTCCCAGAAAGTAAGAGAGTGAAATGTTGCTGAAATATTGATAGGGTGGATAGAATCTGGAATGATTGACGGCATGTGTGTGTGTCTTGGCAAGCTTAATTGGATTTGTTGGGATAGATGGTGGAAGAATGTGGTGCATTTCCTTTTATGGTTTCTTTCTTTCAGTCTCTTCCGTCCTATAGAACTGACATTCAAAACAATACTTTTCACTGTCAGCATAGAAAACCTGGTCTTTACTCCCCAAAATTTAAAGGTTGAGGGAGCTGAGTAGAGGGGGTGGAAAAGAAATGTAAAACAACTTTCATTGCATTTTACTTACTACTTGTCTTCACTCTTCAATGAGTTCTCATGCCTAGCGAGAGTGGTAACTTGGAGGGGAAAACAAGAAAAAAAGAATATATAATTGAATAGTGGCTAAATGAATTTCAGTCATGATAGCAGTCATAACAGGAATTCTGCCTTGAGGACTTGTGTATGTGCTGTATGTATTACTGTGCTTTTCTTTTTGGCTATCATCAGTAGCCAGATTCCTCTTGCCACAAGATTTGAAACTGGGACTTCAGGCACAAAGGTGTTAGATTATGCCAAAGTGATAAAGCCCAGATCATCTAAAGTGCCGATTTACCCAATGCCTGTTTAGCCTCCTAACTTCAATTGAAAGAAGTAAATGTCTGTGTGAATCCTGCAAATTGCTTTGATGGTTGAAACCTGGATTCCCAACAAGCTGCCAGTCATGGTGTACGTGTGCTTTCTTCTGCAAGGCTGCCTTTCAGCCTTCCCCTCTCTCTTCTCCTTTCCGTAGTGCAAGAATCCTGTGCTTTTAAGCAGAGCTGTTGAACCATTTGCTCTCTCCCTGGGTCTAATTTCTACTCACTCTGGTGCTAATTGGGAGTTCCTCTGATGTCAAGGCTAGCAAGCAAAAAAAGACTCTGAATTTTTCATTCCTCTAAAGTTTGAGGGGGTGGGGGTGGTATTTGATTTTATTTAATAAATTACTGTTATCAGCTGTTTGTTTGATATTTCCATTAAACGTACTGCTGGTGAAAAGTCCCACTATGGGCACAGCATGGATGGCAGCTGTAAAAGTTTTACTTGCACTGCTGGACTTGTGTTGTGGTGTCCTGACCTGGAGACACACATCCATAGCAAATGAGGAGAAGGTATTTTGGCCTCTTAGTTCTTAGTCTTCCATTGTTCTAGGTTAGCAAGCTATCTAGTTATTTTACACAGGAATGTGAATCTGGAATGAACATCATGTCTGCTGTTACAGGTGAACTTCTCCAGCTCCATCTTAAAATTAGTCAAAATCATCACTGTGGCTCCAATTACCAAGTTACTCCCTCTTCTGACCCTTGCCCTATTTCTGTCCAGGTTTGTAGGTCAAAGAGCTGATGCTGAGGATGACAGTTTCCAAGGTGTTTCTAACAGAGAAGTCTAATTGCTGTTCCAGGGCTCAACAGGAGAGAAGCCTTCTGCAGAAGTGTGAGCAGAGAATTGAGGAAGGCTTGTTTTGTGTGAAGATTGAAAGCTGCTGAGAGAGAACACTCCATTTCATCAAAGGGTAAAACTTCTTGCTTGCTCCTCCTCTGAGTTCAGCTTGACTCACCAGTCAAAGACTTGGTAATCCTTTTTCAAACTTGAGAGATTTCCAAGCCCTCGGGCACGTACTTGAGAGCTGTTGCCTTTTCCCTTCTTTCTGCTTCACGCTGCCCCACACGCAAACTTAACAGTCTGTGAAAAGCAGGGGGTAGGCAGGTATAGGGAGGGGGACTTAATGACATATGCAGTGGTTTTTGAAGAGATGAACCCAGACGTGTCTGGTAGAATAATTCTAAGGCAGTTTGTCTGTTTTCAAATAACAAGCTTAATGTAATAATGTCATTACACAGCTCTAAACTCAAGGATGTGTTTTCACTGAAACACAATAGAAGCTAAGCTATCAGTCAGATACCTCATTTTCATTGAAGTTACAGCCAGTTTCACTGGCAGAAGTATTTCTGAATTTTCCACTCTTACTTACTTAAGGTTGCTTTTGGCATGAGATAAATGTATGTTCTTGAGACTGATTAAAAGACTTCTGGAGGGAAAAAGACAGTATGGGAGAACATTCACTGTCTACTTGTTTGTTTGATCTGATTTGTTTTAATTAGTATGTGTATTAAATACAATTTCTAAGAAAAATTACTGATGCAAGAAACCATGCATCATTTTTCTGCTCTGGATGTTGGACCACCTTATGAAAAGCCTGAATTTCATAAAAGAACAACAGAGGCAACATTCATGAAGAGTCAACCAATGTCTTTATTACTCCACTAATCAACAAACATCCATCTCCTGGTTGCTGTAAATCTGCTCCCCTTGTCCCAGATGTTAGCTCGATGGTCAGTTCTCTTTAATCTTAGCACCCTCTGCCGTGGACATCTCTAATAATATAGTAATTAATTATTTGTGGTTTAAAACTTAAATATCTCTTTCTGTACGAAAGGATCTACAAATGCAGCACCACTTATGTTAATGGAACTGCATGTATCTGGTATGAAAAATATATTGTCTTGTGTTAATCTGGAAGGTATCTTTTTCAGAACGTTTACTGAAGAAATGATGTGTAGAGTACAGACAAAAAGAGAGGATCCTGAACCAAAAACTTTATCTTTGCAGAAGAGAGGTGTAGTCACGCAGTCATGCTTGAGTTTGGAGATCACATCCAGGCTGCATAGGCTGCAAGAAAAAGTTTATATTTGCCATGTTTTATACCTGTGGAACACACAGTGATCACATCACCTCTACCTCTGGTGTCAGATTTTCTACATGAGCAGGAGCACATGGGTTAAAATTGGCTTTGTTCACTCTGCCTTACCATGACATTGTCGCTTGCCAGCACAGTCCCTAGCTAGCTCTTCAGGTCAAGGCATCACTTGTGCCAGCAGGACTGGACTAGCATGTAGCCCATTGTTTCTTCTTATTTTTTTTAAAAAGCTACCACATTGGAAGTGTCAAAAAAAACAAGAAGTGAAGAACGAGTATTAATTGCCTAATTTATAAACAGAATTTTGCAGGGTTTACACTTTAAAAATCAAAGTCTGTATCTTTCCAGTAACCAGTTCCATTTTTAATCTCCCAGTGACAGGAAAGGAATAGATTTGATTTCAGCAAAAATACAGCCTGAAAACTGAAGGAAGAAACTATTCTTTCCAGTTAAGCTATGGTCAATTTTTCCATATTTGTTTACAGACAGCAAATCTTCCTTAATGAAGCTTCTTGCCATAGATCCTCAGATGGGAACACCATTTCCAGTGACCCTTTCTTCTGTTTCTTCTCACTCATTTCACATTTAGGAGCTTTCTCCAGCTCTTGTCAGGCTTGAAGGCTAATTAGTTGGCTATACAAGAAGGATGCTTGTGAAAAATGCAGTAATTTCAGATAGCATATAAACAGTTCTTTGTACTTCCAGTGTCTTCCTTTAAATGCTTAAATCTTTTTTATCAACCCTCCCTTTGTGTTTTCTATTTTGTCTTCTAGAAAGCACTATGTGTAACAGCAACAATGGTACAAATCAGTCATTTCCCTTCTCACTCCTCCAACCCCATCTGCTGATCACTCATGAGAGCCCTAACAGCAGAGCTGCTTCCAAGGGTTGTTGAAGATGTGGAACAGTGAAGGCCGCCTTGTCAAGCCTCCAAGAGAAAATAGCAGCAGAGATGAGATTTTGAGTACATTAGTAATAAAACTGTATTGATCTCAAAACACTTTACAAACATTCACTAATTAAGCTTCAAAACAGTGAAGTCAGGCTGCATTAAAAAAGCCCATTTAGCAGATGAAGAAGTGGAGGTAAACAAAAAGTAAGTGAAGTGACCAGAGTAAAGCAGTGAGTAAAGGTCAGAGAAAGATATACTGATTTTCAGTTGTTCTGCTTTTCATGTGATCTCACTGAGAAAAATTTTTCAGTGAAGCTTGCAGCCATTTCAAATTGAATTGTTCGGGTCATTTTATCACAAGTCTGAACAATTCTCACAAGAATCAAGATGATATAAAGGCTCGCAAAAGTAATAAACTTATCAGGTTTGGCTTTGATTGACAACAGGCCATTTCTGAAAGCAGAGTGGGGGCAGCAGCAGCCATGGGATTTTCTGTGTTGTGATCCTTTTTTTTCTCATTTATGTTGCTCTAGTGGTGCTAGCTGGATAGAAAACTACATTAGCCTGCAAAATGGGAATTCATGTGGGCTTGAGACTGATGTCATGCATCTATCCCACCCTTCCTATAGGAGGAGTAAAGCCTTCTCAAGGGATTGCTCCGCTCTGGTGATCCTAGCCTTGGGGCTATTATAGGGTGGAATGGCTTACAGTAAGTGGAGCAACCTTGGCTTAAACCAATGTAACAAAGTGGAGGATCACACAGTAAGTGAATCACGTATAGCAGTGCCGACCCAAACAGAGGATGACGGCTTAGAACACGCTCCTCAGAGACATTAAGTTATACTTGCAAAGGCAGGTCTCAAAGCCAAGGCTTATACTTTCTTAATGGGCTTCATTAGGAAGAAAGGAACTTGAAAAAAGACATGTAGCTTAAAAGGGAACAGCTTCAGCAGAGTCTAAAATTTGTTCCATTTTTCAATAAAAGAAGCCAATCCTGCCTTAAAATTCATGTCCCTTCAAAGTTCAAGGAGGCCTGTACTTTTGGCCTGCTCACTCAGAGCACTCCAGCCACTTATTGTACGTGGAATGCACTCCAGGGACTGGCTGAAAAAATATGATTTAGTGAAAGCTTGTACCCAAAACACATCATTGGCCTCTGATCTCTGAATATTTAAATATTTCAAGCTTACAAGCGGACGCTGTCATGAGGACAGACCCTGATCCCTAGCTGATTCTAGAACATCTGTTGAGGCATTTACCAAGTTAATAGATTAGCTATGAGAATCAGGCAGGTGTTTTTCACCAAAGCCAGAAAACATCAAAATCAGATTGCCCTCCAAGTCTTTCAGCACAGGCAATCGAGTTAGAATGACTCATAGAGTCTAACAGATAATAAAACACACATAACATTTGCTTTAAGGTACAGGTGGGGATATTTTGTACTGCGCTTAGGAGAAAGAAAAACTAACTCTATTTGGGAATAGAGTAATTGAATACAGATGGGAGGAGGCAAATGAAAGAATTTAGCAAATATCTCAGTGGAATAGCTAATGGGAACGAGACAGAATAGGAAATTAAAAATTATTCGAAGCAGATGGACCATTCTTTGAGTTTTTTAAAATTTATTAGGGCTGCGAAAAAAATGTGTCTGTTTATTTTCCACGGCCATGAAATTAATGACTTGGTGAGTTGTGCTTGTGCAATTTTATGGCTGCCATGTCATTTGTCATAATTTGGGTGCTGTTTGATATGGATTTATGAATATTTCCTCCCCCCAGCATGATTTATGGGTGTTGGTCATATGTGAATTAGACTGTCACCTTTAGTATGAAAAAGTACAAATGACAGATTATAAAAAAAAAAGAGAAGTGCTCAAGTCCTTAGAGCTTGCTGGAAAGCAGAGTTCACAATCTCCTCCTCTGCTGCTTCATTGGAAGTTTTTGTTTGGAGCTGACAGTTAAATGTTTGGACTCGAGTCAAGCATATGGGAACACTGAGAATGGATCTGAACTCATCTGAACTTCACCTGTGAAACTCAGCTTGAGTCATCCTTTCCTAGTACTTTTCATTGGAAAAAAAAAAAAATAAAAATGCTACGTACCATAGGAACAACTGATGGACTGTGCCAGAGCAGCAAGTTGGCCTGGCGAATTTGCTGCCTTGCTTCCAGTAGTGGTTACCTCCGGGTGAAGCTTCCATCAAAAGTGAAAATAATCTGACACAACATGTCTAGTTGTGCAGCACTACTCAGTTGAAGGTATGAAGTCAAAGGACGTAGAAACCAGTTTGAACTTCTGCAATAATCATAAAATGGTTTGGGCTGAAAGGGGCCTTAAAGGTTATCTGGATCACCTTCCATTAGAATAATAGTACCCTAGGTTTAGATCCAAAGCGCTAAATTTCATACTGTTATCACTTCTACCAAAACCATTAGTATTTGCCATTTGTTTTGCAACATGTAGCAACAGCATACGCCAGTTTAGGGCAGAAGCACACCTGCTCCTGGATTTGAGCCACCTGACTTCAAGCACATAACCCAGGCAACTAAACTAGTACCTAATCACCTGAGGTTGCCCGTTGATGCTGGAAGGTGATAAGCACGTCCAGAGGGCAATTCATCCCAAGTGTCTCCATCCATTGACTATGCAGGCAGGTTAAAAGAGTAAGCCTTGTTACTTTAGCTCCCCAGTTTGATGTAGAATGTTATGTAGGAGGAATTAGAGCCCAGCACAAGATACAGTTTTAAAAAGAAGAAACAATACACCTTGCATGACAACAAAATATTGCTGATTATCTTTCATGCTCAGCTAACATGTTTCCTTTATGGGGGATATAACTGGTACATTCTATGATTCTTAGACAGCCATATGCTGAAGCCCATTTACTGAGGCCCAGACAACATTGCTTCTCCAGTGAGAGACTGTTAATTCTTAGTGGTAAGTATCTCTGCAGTTATGAGGAAAGGATAGATTATTTTTCAGGGAGCCACAAGGGCAGTCTTTGCCTGTCTGGATAGCACTTATTATCTCTAAGGGTAATTGATGGTTTATTTTCATTCATAGTCAAGCAAGAACCTGTGTTAGCAAACCAGTGGCACATCTGCTGTTGTAATGGTAACTGAGATGCTTTGCAGTGGTGTTATTCAGCTTCACAGAACTGGAGTTTCTTGCAAAAATGAACCAGGATCACCTATACTGTGAGGTCCAGTGATCTTAGCTGACTCATCAGGAAGCCTTCACATCTGCTGAAGAAAGCTCTGCTCATCAATTAAGGTATGTTGCTGTATATCAGAAATATCTCACTGCTTGGGCCAAAGGAACTTGTTTCCAACTAGCACATCTAATCATTCCTTTCCCAGCCTCCTATTTTACTTTTATTATGTCAAAGTAGCAGGCTGTTGTCTAGCAGTTCAAAGGTGAAAATTTTTCAGAATTCAGAAAACTGAAAAAAATTTCAGTTTCAGTCAGATGTAAAATATTTTGCTTAAAAGAAAAATGTTCTGCTTGGGATTTCTCTATGCTTAAGCGGGTTCTTTCTTTTCATTTAGTTGCAAAATGTATCGAAACAAGCTCCTTTTGATTTTATTTTTTTTTTACAGATTTTTTTTTTTTAATTGCCAAATGTGAATTAGAATCTTAGTTCTTTTCAAGTATTTTGAGTTTTATTCCTTTATAGAATTGAGTGAAAATGAAGCAAACTTTGAGAACATTTGTTTCACTAAGCCTGCGTCCATCCACAAAAATATTTTGATCAAAGAGTTGAGCCTAGATTAATTTTCTTAGCTACTTATCTATTTTTTGACTTACTGGATGGATCGCCTTGTAATTTTTGCATTATGTTCTGCTGTATTTTAAAAACAGTGAATTAAATATGAAATTCTCTTCTGTGAAAACAATTATACTAGTTTTGGGGTCGAGAGAGGGGAGATTATCTGCTGTTGGATAAGAGTAGTGCTCTCACTGAGCTTAGATCAAAGCTGTTTTAACTGTATCTGGCATTTTAAAGGCCAACCTGCTCATACCCTGTTACCATAAAGAAATCTGCCAGGAAGGCAGGTGTCTAACTATACAGGCAATCAGATTACAGAGCAAAGTAATCATGATTTCCGATTTTGAGCATAGCTTGCCACATTAGCACATGTACCTTGGAAAAAAGGGAGAAATAATCAGAGAAAGAAAAGGACAAGACTGAAGATCATTTGAACTAGTACAGTTCTAATAAGGTAGTAAATTTTATGTAGCTTTTATTAAGGTATTTTGTTTCTTATCTATAAAAAAAGGGTCAAAGCTATCTGAAAATGAGAAAATCCCTGCGTTTGCTTTAATTTGTTTTTAAGAGTTACTGAAATGTAGCAATGTGTTTCTTGGAGACACCCTTTGCGCACACATGTCTGCAACTCTGGGCAGCTCACAGCTGCAGAGTTTCTTTAAGGCATGCATGCTTGGCTTTGACATGCTGAGATTTATGGTGAGACTTAAGTTCTTGTAGCAATGGTGATGTTTCCTGAATAGTTTTCATCCAGATGGTCTCCAAGAGGATAAGGTTTAACAAGATTTATTCACTGAGAGGGGGCAATGTGAATTAAAATTACAAGGGGTACTGCATATACACTACTTCTTTCACATTCACTGTCTCACAAAATGTAGAAAAATCCTCTCTCTCCATTCCTCCTCAAACGAAGTTAAATGGAGTTGCTTCTTTCAACATATCATTCCACTCTGAGCAGATTACGGCTCTGGCAAACAAGTGCTATTAATTTTGTTAGGGTGGAGGAAGGGTTACTACCCGTAACGTCTACCCTGCCGCTTTGCCACAGTCTTCCACCCTACTAGTGGAGGCAGCAGATGTAAGCAAGTGCCAGTTTATCAACTGTCATAGTTTGCAGACCATTGGCAGTTAAAATTAATGTGCTGGCTCTGAGCTGTATGGGTGAGGGCTGGACCATGTTGCTTTCTGATGGCTTTGTTTCAGCTTTTGGTGGGGGGGACCACTGCAGACAGCTGGGAGAGGTAACCTTTTAAGCCATTAACACTAAATCCAGCACAGTCTCTCTGACTGAGCTCCAAGTCTTCAGCTTTTGAGAGCTGTTAGGACTAACAACACTGTTTGGGGTCCTGGAACTGTACGTTCAATGGGTGGCAGGCTCACTTAAAGTCAGCGGAGCGTCAGTGCTTTCTGCAGGCTGAGGATCTAAGGATGGTAGTTCAGATTGTGATTGCTGAACCTAGATTTTCTGGAAAATGCATGTATTTTGCAAACAAAAGAACTGATGTTATTTCATATAAAAACCTGCAAGGTTATTGACACACAGTGAAACAATTAAGCACACACTCAACTTCTTCAAGAGAAGGTATTGCTCCCACTCTTAAAGTTAAATGCTCTGTAAGCATTCTGTTGGTCAGAGTCAGAAGTTTTGTTGCTTTCTGGGTTTGTTTTCTGTAAATACTATTAAGTCATACTGGAAGTTCCAGTATTACAGGCTTATTTAAGTTCAGCTTAAAAATAATATTTGATATTAAAAGTTCAGTATGTTTTGTTCATTTGTTGCTTTCTTCACTTGCAGGCCGACTTCCCCTTTGTCGTCCGTCCTCCCCCCCCCCCCATCTTGAAGTACTGAAGGTATCTTGCCTGTCAATAACTACATTTCTTTAACAGGATCAACATGTTTCAGTTTGAGTATTTTTG
>JANHGB010064407.1:0-57003 GCA_026283785.1 Coracopsis vasa | reverse complement strand
GGAAGGGGGGAGGGGAAGAGAGGGTGCAATTATTAATGAATTTGTATAAAAGGTAATATTTTGAGAAATTCAAAAGGGAAACTATTTTGATTGCATGTTTAGAGTTGGAATGAATGTTGCATCCTGATGCCAAAAGGAAACAATTGGCATTTCTTAATCACAACATTTTAAATTTTCTGTTAAATGAAAATTTACAGTTTCACATTTTTATCCCTAATTTCTGGTGAAAATAAATATTGTAACTATTGCCTGTGGGAACAGAAATGCTAATATTTATTTAGTTTTAATTCTCAGCTACTGTAAATGTATAGCATTCCTATGATTGCTGTAGGGCTATGAAGATTTTACCAATTAGATTATGGATTACTATGAAGTGACCTTGTGCCTGCATCTTCAATGACCAAAAGCGTAGGCATTGTTTTTGTTAGGACCCTCTGAAGTGTCCCAGTTACCTGAGAAGTTTCTACATGTTCAAGTCAAATGAGTAATTTCCTTTTTGACTCGGAGCATGAAAAGTTTCACACATCTTTAATGTGACCTCTATATGGCATTCTTTTAATCAATTTTCAAAAAGCAGCAGTTTGTCCAGAAACTGGGACAAGTTTTGTTTTGTTTTTTTCTTCCCCAGAGTTGGTGACAAAGAATTAAGTGTAATTCTGCACTCTGTGATTATGAAAGCACTACAGCATACATGATTCTACCTATAAAATTTGAGGACTCCTCTGTGGTGTAGTATTACTCAGATATTTAAGTGTTTGCTCACCTATTCATAGGTCTGTCCAGATTTATTTGTAAAGTAGGAATGGATCCCTTTATTTCATGTTAGCAGCAAAAAAGTAAGCAGTAACATCTCTGTCCCTGATGCTCATTTACTTTAAGGTCTCTTTAGCTAGTTCTGGCAGCACAAGGGAGCCTTAAAGTAAGTGTGAATTACATCCCATCCTACTTGAAGTTTAAAAATAAATCAAAGCAGGGTGGCTGGCAGCATTTTGTAAGGCTCCTTGCCTTACTCACCCTTCACCTCCCACCAGGAACTGTTCTTTTTCTGCAATTTAGTATTGGCTTGCAGTGGAGCTGACTAATGTCTGTGCTGTTTGCTAGGAGAGCCCCTCAAAGAGCTTTACTCTATCTGAACAAGTAGACCACATCCTGTTGCTTTCTGTGCAGATGTGATGAGCCCTGACCTTGCTGAAGCAGTGCTGTTCAGCTGAAAAGAGAGGGAAGACAGAATCTGGACCTAAACTAGCTGCTTTGTGTAAAGTGCTGCTCGGTGGGGGTTGTTGGGGTCTGTCCAATATGCTGAAGGGTAAAGAGATCCTGGGAAAAGGGCAGCACTTCTGCAGAATCACTAAGCATTTCTCCTGGCAGAAAACCCCAGCTGCCGCTGGTTTTGCAGACATGAGTCTGAGAGGAAGGATTACTTCCTCTGCCCACTCCGCAGATCTGGCAAAGCCACTCAGAGTGCAGCTGGATGTGAAGAGCCAGCTGGTATGGTACCACTCTAGATAAAACGCCAAATGCATGACTAGCAAAAAGGCATCATCCTTCCCACATTTCTCTATGCTGTGTGCATAAAGGAATGCAATGCTGCAGCACCACTGTGCTCAGAGGGGACAGCCTGAGCTTCTGGCATGCAAGTGCAGTCCCCTGCGCAGCCCAGCAGGAAATACAAAACAGGGTCCATTTAACCCACTGTGCAAATTAAGCAGTGGAATGGAGTCGAAGGCATGTGCCCTGTCATCAGCTAATGTATTTTTGTTTGTATAAACATGGTAACGTTTTTAGGCTTTTAATCCAGATTCAACACCACCTTCATTTTATCATCGTGAGTTTCCTTTCATAACACACACACAGAGGAAATTTGTGCTGGTGCTTCCTTCTGCTTGAGAAGATCAGACCCTGGACTTCCTTGGAACACAGTGTCTTTTAACATATTTTAGGTCTGAACTATCTTTTGTTGAGTTGGGAAACATTTTCACCTTAGCCTGTCTTCTGTGAGAGGACAGCAGTGAGCAGTTAACTTCTTGCATATAGGTGTGATCATAGTTCAGTTCCGCAAGTGCAGTCACTACTACAGCAGTGATATAGCAGCTACTGCACCTCCAAATGTGGCCTGTACAGCCTGCTGTCCTTGGGGTTCGAAGTGTTTGGCTTTTTTTGTGGCCTAGTTTCTTCCCCAGTTTTTTAATTTACTCTTCTTGTTGAACGTTGAAAGGTTTCTTCAAAATAGAGTAGTCCCAGGACCTGTATGGCTTTAAGCTTTCAGGAGGAAGGGCGGTCAGCTAATACATTTTAGGTGTATTTTGTTGATAGACTGCCATTCCATGAAAACCTTTTCTTTCATGCAGCAGCTGCACTCTGTCTGCCAACGGGTAGCCAAAGAGGAAAGGGAATGAAAGTGATTAGCCAAGCTCCCATCTGCCCATGGGTTGTGCTGGTTGAATCTTTTTGCGGGGTACCAGACTAAAGCCAGATCAATTCAAATACTACTGATGGGTTGTAAATCTTTTGGGTAAGTCAGCAGGAGCAAACTGGTGACCAAATCAAGAGACGGGAAATGGAAACTTATAAAAGTTCCTTCATTAGTAGGAACTTGGTGTACACTTTAATTCTGCCGCTTGGGTTATCTCAGCCTATCCTACGCCTGTTATCTTAAAAATGTCTTATGGCTGGATGCAGTTTAAAATCTGTAAAAAGATTTGGGATAGTTCCTGTTTAAACACAGACCTACTTGCTTAGTTTTGTAATCATCAGGCTTTCATACCACACAGCATGTTTTTTGGGGGTTGGACATCATTAAATTGTAAAGATATTCTTAGATTTCAGCCTTCAACTTTCCAGACTTATGTTTTAGAATATAAACATGAGCAGATAGTTTTGACTTTGAGGGTAATTTTGTTAACCCGAGGTTAGCCCAGACATATTTGTTAGCTGTGGGACATTTGGGGAAAATAACTTAATTGTAGGAATATGCCAATTAGTATTGGAGTACCAGTCTGGTATGTTGGGATTCTTCTTTATTTTCCTCCAGTTTACCTAATATCTCCCAAGAAGGTTATATTGCAAAATGTATCTGCTTTGCTGCTTGAGATTTTTTTAGTGTTCTGGTGCCACCTATTGAATTCTTTTCAACTGTGTCCAATTATATGGCTATAATAAATCATATAATAGAATAAAATAATAGAAGAAGAGGAGACCTTTAAAATGCTTAGAAGAACATAAAACTGCCATGAAATTCTGCTAAAATGCCAGTGCTTATTTGGAGGGAAAAAAGAGCAATCTAGGACCATTATTTTTCAAACAGTTTTAAGTGATGTGCTCTAGTTGAACTGGTCTCAGCAAGGCAGACTAGATGATCTGTTGAGGTCACTTCCAAGCTTGAGTTCTATGATGTGACTAAAATTCAGCATCTGCCATGAGTGAGCAATAAACCTATATTTAAGCTAGTAGCATTATTCCTGACTTTACAAGGGAGAGGATGGAGAAAATTACTTTATAAAATATATGTTTGCATTAAAGATCAATAAATAGCTTGAAAAATATTTCTAAATGTTTCACTGATTTCTGAGTGGAGTTTCATTTAGGACTTTTTCTGCAACTCCTTTGATCCTTTTCTTGGAAACTGTTATTTAAGTGATAGTTGATCTGTGTAGATGCCCAAAGAGAGTTAATTTTGGGCTTGAGGTGTATTTAGTGTGCTGAACCAAAGTAAAATTTGGGAAGGAGGAGGAATAATTGATTCTTAACTGATAAGCCAGTTGAAGAAAGATCATATTATGGAATTTAGAGCAACCAACCACCAGCTTTCAAGTGCTGAATTTAAAAAAACCATGAAGATACAGTGAAAATTAATGGCTCATGGCAAATATGAATGAATATATGTCATGTTTTCTAAACTTCATTGGCATTTCAATGTACAGTCAGATTATAGAATTTCTAGTAATAAATGTTCTAGTCCTTACCAGAGATTTCAAATGCTGCAGATACATTGATAGATCAAAAGATCATCTGTATTTTTGTATTTTGACAGCATCTGCCAGGTTAGGTTAACATTCTGTAGCTCTGAAAAGCATAGGTTTTCCTGTGTTTCAATGGAGATACAAAAATATAAATGAGTTAACATACTAGAGCTGTTAATATGGTAGCTTCTAAACCTGTGTTGTTTACTCTCTTGTCAGCCTACTACATTTTTTACAGATTATATTCTTACAATTAAGAGCAATTTTATTTTGAAAGTTTCTCATGATTTCAGACAAACTATAGGCAGGCCCATATCCTCATCTCATGGACCAGGTTTTAGGCAACACAATCCCAACCTCTATAAAGAATGAAGTAGCTAGCTCTGCGTTACTGTTCTTAGGTGAGCTTCATTTGACTTCTCTTGATACTTTTTCTTTAAAATATCAGACTTCTGGATTTTTCCAAATTTTAATTTGTAGGAAGAGATCTTGAATAATGTACAGTCCACAACAAATTCAACTGTTTACTGGAAAAGTACCTACAAGATTTTAGGGGTTTTTTTTGCATTGATATTTGTATCATGGCTTATACATGTTTCATGGCAGTTCTGAGCATAAAGGAATTGCTCACTCTCCACAGGTATCTTAGTCATCACTGATCATGTTTTTTTCGTGGCTGTTGTTGGTCTTCTGAACTGTCCATACAGGGTGTATGGTGGCTATTGAGCAGCCAACACATGTGGCACTGATTGTTAGATCAGTAAGGAGAAAATCTTTGAAGTCCCAGGAGATCTGCCTATGTTGAGCTTCTATGTCAGAGATAAGCAAATTGGTTTTGGTGCTTGCACATGAGCAGGGCAACAGAATATGTATCCTTCATTAAGTGCTGCAGTTTTTCACAAAATCCTGGATTTTTGCTTTAAAGGTTGAAGGAGTTTATTTTCAGAAGAGTAGAGCTGCAACATTTGTGAAGTACCGTGAAGGGAAGCTGAAGAAACAGAGAAATTATAAACAGTGAAGTACTATCTGAAAAACACAGATGCTCCCCCCTCCCTCCAAAAAAACCACCACAAAACAAAAGCAACCAAACAACAACAACAAAAAAAAACCCCAAACAAAACAAAAAGGAAATAAACATAGTGGGAAAGAGGTAGTAAAAAAAGGCAGAAAAGGAAAAGCCATATAAGCAGATAAAAGTTTGTGAACAATCCCAACAAGGCATGTGTGAATAAATGGCTTTATTCCTTGATGAAAGCGTAGAAGGCTGTGTTAGAAAGAGATGTCTTGAGGGAAGAGGCATTGCTTTGGGATGGATTTCATAGAATCGTAGAATGGTTTGGGTTGGAAGGGGCCATAAAGATCGTCTCTTTCCAACCCCCCGCCACCTTCCACTAGACCAGGTTGCTCCAAGCCCTGTCCAGCCTTGAACACTGCTGGTGGTGGGACTTTCACAACTTCTCAGGAAAAACCTGTTCCAGTCCCTCACCACCCTCACAGTAAAGAACTTCTTCCTAATGTCTAACCTAAGTTGACCCTTTGTCAGCTTAAAAGCATTCCACTTGTCCTATCCCTACACGCTCTTGTAAAAAGGCCCTCTCCGGATTTCTTGTAGGCCCCCTTTAGGCACTGGAAGCTGCTCTAAAGTCTCACCCAGAGCCTTCTCTTCTCAAGGCTGAACAATCCCAGGTCTCTAAGCCTGTCTTCACAGGAGAGGTGTTCCAGCCCTCTGATCATCTTTGTGGCCTTCCTGGGCTTGCTCCCACAGCTTCACTTTCTTCTTACGTTTGGGGCCCCACAGCTGAACACAGTACTCCAGGTGTAGTCTCACTGGGGTGGAGTAGAGAGGGAAAATCACTTCCCTCAGCCTGCTGGTCTTGCTCCTTTAGATGCAGCCCAGCATATGGTTGCCTTTCTGGTCTGGAATGCACACAGCAGGTCATGTTGAGCTTCTTATGAACCAATACCTCCAAGTCTTTCTCCTCAGGGTTGCTCTCAATCCATTTTCTGCCCATTCTGCATTTGTACTTGGAGTTGCTCTGACCCAGGTGCAGGACCTTGCACTTGGCCTTGTTGAACTTCATGAGGTTTGCACTGGTCTACCTCTCAAGCCTGTCAAGGTTTCTTATGTCAGAGTGGATTTCAGGATTTTTATGTCAAAGTGGAAGCTTCTAATCCTCAAAATGAGTAAAGGACATAGTGCTGAGAACAAACTCGTGGTGCCAGCTATTGCCATTCTTTTTGTCTCTCTTGCAACATAAATTTTACATTACACAAATACAAAATGCTTTGGGTCAGGATTTCAAAACAGAATGTAAAAATTAGGCTTGTTTTTATAGGTGTGAAAAAATCATAGCTCCCAGTTCAAGTCAGGAGGTAATTTATAACCTGAGGATAGGAGTTATTTGGTGAGATTCTTAAATATCATCAGGATGGTCCAGGAAGGGCACAGACACTTAGAAATTAGTAGTAGGAAAGGAAATGGCTTTCAGGAATGCTGAGGATTGGCTTTCCAGCTCTTGTATAGTGGGATTATAGACAGGTTGGATTTTTCTTGACAAAGAATGTTGGTATCTCTTCTTAGCAACAGTCATTCTTCATTCAGTGAAAAGTCACCTCTATTTGTTGATGTTGCTTGTACATGTATACATAGCTGTGTGATGATGCAAAAGATTTTGAGAGTTTTAGCTTTTGGTATTGCAAAATGCATCAATAAACATGAAAATATTTCATTATCCCCAGAAAATATTTCAGTATCTGTCCTGGTAAACGTGGTTCAGAGAAAGCTGTACAAACCATTGGACTTTTTCTACTATAGATGAACTTCTCACTTACATGCATTGCTCACCTGGTGATATCTTTTTCCCACTATGCAGCAGGAGATGAAAATCTGGCAAACAGCAGCTCTCCCTCCCTTATGTCACCTCCACCTACACACTCCACATCACTCTCACCTCCAGGCACCACTGAAGGTAACGGTGAATTCAGGACCATGGCATTGCTGCTATTCTCCTGTTTCAGCTGAACTAGCATCTACTTCTATCATGCATTTGTTAACTCCATTGCTATGAAAGCAATCTCGTCATTTATGTTGTCTGAGGTCAATTGTATTACAGAAAAAATTGTTAATGCAATGAGGACATATTTAGGGCTTTTTTATTTTAATTGAATCAAAGGTGGGGATTTGAAACACGTTCTTCAAAGAATTCAGGGTATAACATGCTCTTGTTAGGAGTTCATGTGTTCTTTATGGGCACCCCTTCCCTCTGAGCTCTCAGATAGGCTTTTCATGATGAGTTGTCACAGTGGCACTTTCTTGCAATTCACGCAGGCACCACAGCAGTATCTGATGATTGTTGGAAGAGGGTATTTCCTGAGTCAGAAGCACAAAACAAAAACACCCCAATCAGTCTGGGCTTTTTGCAAGCTGTACATTACTTCACACCTTTCAGCTGGTGTGTTGAAACAGCTGAAATCAGTGCATGCCCTACACATTGCTAAAGAATGATCAAATCTCTTCCCCACAAAGGCATCCTAGACAAGTTTGTGGGAATTTGGAGTAGGTGGTCTTGCAGACCTAATTGCAAGCCATGCTTTTGCAATAAATCCAAGCAGATCTATTGCACAGCCTGTGCAGGAGCTGGAGAGGAATTTAAAATTTGTTCTTTTTTTGCCAGTGTTGGAGAGGGAAATATAATTCAGAGAGCAGCTGCTTGCGGTGAGCTACTCGCCTTCATACATTGCTCACCTAATGGTATCTTTTCCCCACTGTGCAGCAGGAGATGAAAATGTGGCAAAAGCCAGCTTTCCCTCCCTTACGTCACTTCCACCTGCACGCTCCACATCACTCTCACCTCCAGGCACCACTGAAGGTAACAGTGAATTCAGGACCATGGCATTGCTGCTATTCTGTTTCAGCTGAACTGGCATCCGGTACAGCCTTCCTGATGCTGTCTCCACCCCTCAGGCTGCACAGCAAAGACTCATGGCTCAAGAAAAAGTGATTTCTAATGTGGACAGTATCAGTCCACATATATCATATGTTTGATATTTTGGGGGTCTGGTTATTGCTACATGCCACTAAATATTACTTAAGAATGTAATTACTTAAGAATGTGTAATTTGCTGGGGAAAACTCAGTTGAATGTTGGGAGGAAGAAATGTTTCTTTTTTTATTTTTGGTATATGATTGTGTTTAATGCCTTGAAAGTTTAATTTACAATTTCTCTCTCTCTTTCTCTTTTAAAGGAGATGAGTCAGCAGTGACTACGCCTGGTAAGAAACTTTTTATTTACATGACAGAACTGCATTGTTTTTTTTACTGATAATTTCTACTTTCCTTTTCCTGCACACAGTTCTCTCACAGAACATGTCATGCCTTTTCATTTAGCCCAATGAGTTGAAACGTGCTGTTGAAAGAGGCAAGAATATCAGACAAGTCTGGTTTTGAGTAATGAATTTCAGTATGTTTTAAAACACAGCAAGAAAGAGGTGTAGTCAGCGCCAAAAAGGATTATACTTGCGGAATGTTCAGCTGACAACTGTTGTACCTCTGAACACCCTGAGCATTTGGTGTGCTTGTGTCTTTGCTTGCAGATTCACAGTGCCTCAGTATGAGAGTGCTCCAGCACAGCAGTCCTGTGTTGTGTGGAACTTTGTGTCCTTCCTTGAGCAGGAAGCCCCTGAAGCATTAATGAAACTGCTATAACTCTCACCACAGGTTTCTCTCCTGCAGACAGCACATACCTCTCCACGCATGCAGGCTCCATTCCTGGCACGACACTCAGCAGCCCACCACGCAGCAGCACTACTTCCCTCACCACACGCACTCCCACTGCCTTCCAGAATGCTTCATCAGGTTTGCCATCTTCCTTTAGATGCGACTCACTGCTTTCTAAACTGTAGTGGGAAACTAAGTAATTCAGCCTCAGGAAAGTCTTTTCCAGCATTTGGTTTGTCAAATAGAAAAGGTATCTGCACTTTGGCAAAATGGCAATACCAGAATTATTTCCAGGATGTGGTATCTGATAGCCAATTCTTGTAGTCATCTCAGTACTAGCAAAACTCTAGCTGCTGTCAACGAGGCCATTGTCAAAGCAAGAGCAATAGGAGTGGACCTAAAAGAGAATATAGAAACCCGTCAGTGATTTATAAGCAGGAGGATAAATACTGATATATAGTGAGTAATATAGTGCGCAAGGTATGTGATCTGGCAAATGAACACTAATGGAGTGCTTGTTTCTGAAAGAGCACAAGGACTGTTCATAATTGTGTTTTACTGTAAGAATATAGCAAAATGTTACAGTTTTTCCCAATTCACAATTATTAATGCCATTTTTATGTTGATTCTATCTGAATTAAGACTAAAGAAAGAAAAAAATCTGCTTATACATTGCAAAAATCATTAATAAGTGGTATATTCCTAAAAAATTGCTTCTATTTAAATAATTATTTTCTGGTTTATTTGATATATTGACATGATTTTTCTTTCAGCACTCTCCTTTAAATTACAAAAATCCTGGGAAGTAAAAAAATAAGCAGAGAAGGGCTGTAGTATAAGACATTTCTGATGACAGAGCCATACGAAATAATGAATTTTACTTTTTAATGCTGATATGTTTTTTATTTCCTTGCAGATGATTACAATTCAACATCCTTGCACAGCACCATCTCACCAGTCAGCATGCCAGCAAACACTGGGATCATCCCCACTTACACAATAGGTGACAAACTTGCACACAGTTATCACAATTATGATGCTGCAAGCACAGAAATGTGCTAGAATGAGGGAATACATTTTGAATGTTTTTATCAAACTTAAGCATACAAATCAGGCATACAACTGCATTAAACTTAAGGGATTTTTAGAAATCTTATTAATAGTTTATGAGTAGCGTTAAAGATACCAGATTTGCTACTTGTCAAGAAAGTGAAAAATAGAATTTCCACACAGTGGCGTAGCACAAGGGTAAAACTGTCAATTACTGCATCAGTACTTCTCTTGCTATCCACAGAAACTTGCCCAAGCAGCAAAAATGTATGAATACATCCAAGATCTATCTGCTTCGCTGTGTTCTGGTGGCATCCCTTTTGTTTCACTCAGCATTAACATTTTCTTGGGATCTAATATTGCAGACACTTACGCACATTATTACTGCAATTGGGATGTTAGGAATTACTCTGGTCAGTAAAATACATGTGTGTGCTTGAGCAAAGTACACCAGGAGTCAGACTCTTACCATCCTTGTAACTACTCTTCAAAGTAGCTATATCATTCTGTCAGCTCCTTGACTAAACTTAACTTTTACTTGTGGGTGTTCTGCCCATAATCGTCTTGGTAATTCTCCACTGGACCCTTTCAGTTTACCCTCTCTTTAGGGGCACTACTCAGCCAGATGACTCCCAGCCTGGAGGGATGCAAATCTAGGGCCTATCTTCGTTGAAAAAAGTTACATATCAGTCTCTTTTGGTAATACTGATACCTTAGTATATTTTCAGTAATTGTTTTAGGATGAAGTTCTTTGCTCAAGCATCTGTACACATTTTCTAAATATCAGCTCGTAATTTCTTTTGAGTATTTTGATGTAAAAATATTTGTAAAACAATCTGTACTGTTGCAGAAGTCTCTTTCCAAACAGTATAAAATGTAGATTAATTTTGTTTCTTTAGTGACATTGGATGCTGTTCAGTTAGCCGTTCTGCAGCATATGTATCCTGGGAAACCGCTATCACATCATATCACTATGCGAATGTGCGATTTTGGAATATTCTTCTGTAACTTTGTATGCAGAAATGTTATTAGTAGCCAGTTTGATTCGTAGGCAGCTATGTCATTGGAAAGTTATGAAAGACACGTGACGCCTAAAACAACTAATTAAAAAATGGGGTTCTATGTAGCTGATGTTTTCTTCCCTTTTTTAAGTGTGAGTGGAGTGCTAAATATAGTTACTTGTATTTAATATACTGAATGAAGTTTTGGGCAGCATCAGCCACACTCCTCTAATGCTCTGTGGAAAAAAAAAAAACAAGTCTGCTGAGCTACTCCTTCCTTTTATTTTCTTTTCTTATAGAAACTCCTCCAGTGACAACAGAGGAACCTTGTGGTAAGAACCAAACTACTTATTTTATGTCAGTCTTCAAATGTGACCAAATCAGCAAATTAAAATATGAAGAGCTGATCAGTAAAACTGATCAGTTATAGCATCTCAGAGTATTTTATAATCCTTTTTCTGATTCAGTAAGTGTAGGTTTAATGTTATCAACAGTTCTGGACTTCTCATCTCCATTTACAGTTCTATTAAATTTCCCTGGACTAGGCTGTTGATATCAGGGCTGCAGAAGAGATCTGCCTTCATTCCACTCTCTAATTTTTACCCATCATATTGATAGCCACACACTGCAATTCATAACTAAAATAAAATTAAAGTTTGGATATTGATTTTTCTCTCTTTAGAGTTAGAGACCTCTCCTTTCTTATTTTCAGGAATAGACTCTAGCCATTATTTGCTAGATGGTTATGAAATGCTTTCAGTAGGAAAATTTGAAATTTCTATTCAAACAAATGATTCAATGTGTCAAACCAAAGTATTTCACTTTGAATGGACATTTTAAATTAAAGCAAATCTGTTTCTGGAATGTTCAGCTTCTTAATTTTTTAGGTTTTCTAACTAAAAAATTACTTAAAAGAATATTTTCTGAAGGAAATATTCTGTTTTGATAAAACAGTTTTTTAAAGTAAAAGATAAGTAAAAAGTTAAAGAATAAGAGGCAGATAATTTAGCTGTATTTCCTTATTCTTAAAACACATATGGTGCTTGGGGTGCCATAAAACATTAAATGGTTCTTAAAAATTGTCATAAAATTATTGTTTACTATTCTTTCTTTTAGATGATGGTATTGACTACAGCATAAAAAGTGTAAAAGACAAGCAGAATGTGGCTGAAGTTACACTGAAAAATCTCAGAAAAAACAGAGAATATGTCATTTTGGAGGCCAACAAGAACTTCAGTGTGGAATCCGGCATCTATATAATAGAACTTCAGAGATGCATGAGATACACAGTCAGTGTTAAAAATTGCGCTGACATGTATCTTTCTGTTCCACCTGGTAGGTACAGAAGGGGTTTGGTAGTTTTTTGAGGGATTTTTTTTTTGACTTGCAGTCATCCAGCTTTCCTGGGTGTTTTAGTCTATTCGTGTCTCTTTTCAGAGACTCAGACAGGTTTTCATATTTTGTGCTTGATTTGTAAGATATTTTGAAGTTGCAGCTTAAAACCTTTCAGTATTTTCTTAAAGTAGGATGCAAAAAATGTAATTTTCACATTGTAAAGGAAAAAAGGGAACTTTAACTATGTTGGCCATATGCAGCATGGTTAGCTATAGCAAGATGAGTCAGCACTTCAGAGCTGCTATTTATGCTGGATATTTTGTTCACCAAAAAGATCGCTGGATTCAAAGTTTCATTTATTATTTGAATGCCAGCAGTGTCTTTGTATCATGTCAGATTTTTCTTTTTTTCTTTTTTACTTCCCATTTCCTGTTAAATTCTTTGTGTATTATTCTGTGCCAATTGTACCTTCATATTGCAGAACAAGTCAACAAATATAAAAGAACAAATTGCTATTTAAAGAATCAATATAGTCAGTGTAATGGTGGCATATAATGTTAATCCTTTTCAGACATTGCCAAGAATCCTTTCGCAGTTAAGAATCAAGCCAACACATCTGCAACGTTATGTTGGGTAAAGCCATTTGACTGCTTAGCTAACATGACTGTTCGCTGCAAAGGTAAGACTTATCTAAGATATTCTAAATGTTGTTTATTTATTCATTTATTTTAAAAAGCAATGTTGTTGATGTCTTTTGATGAGAGACTATCAGATTTAAATTAATTGTGCCAGTTTGAGGGAAGGACTGGTCAGAATTTCCGGAATCACCAGGCTGGGGACTACTGTCCCCACATACTGCAGATCTGGGGAAAGGTCAAACCCAGACAGCTCATTTCCTGAGTTTACCAGCTTCACAAATTGTAGACTTGTGGAAATTTTGAGGTTCTGCTTGATGGTCTGAAGGGGAGCTGAGGATTTGGAAATCCTGCAATGTGTGGGTCTGCTGTGAGCTGACCCCTTGCAGACTACCTCGGCAGCTCCCTCTGCGGGCTCCTTGGAGGAAAGAGGCCAGGCTGTCTGCTCTTGGAGCCATCCAGTGGGAGGAAACACTGGCTCAAGGGCAGCTAGTGTGGTAGGGACGATACGGATGTTGGATGTCCTCATGTGTCCCAGAAAACTGTGATGAATGTCCGAGCCTGAAGGTTTCCTGTTTCAGGGAGCTAAAGAGCTAACAAGCCACTCCAGGGTTCTACCAGACTCCCATGAAATGTTTTGATTTCTGTGGAAAAGTTGTACTCTTAGAAAGTCAGATCATGTTACCTTTGCTGGTAAAGAATAAAGATCTATGCAAACTAAGTTAGTATAAAAGAACCCATGCCCTAGTCATTGGATTAAGTTGTACACTTTTCTGTTTGGAATATTATGACAGATTATTAAAAATTATGTTGAATAACTGTGGTAGATTAATCCTGGTTAAAATGTTAGAATGTAAGCTTGAAGTTGTGAAAAATATTGGTAAAATTCTTTTTGTGTCTACAGATTTACCAGTCTTTACAGAATTAAATCAATCTTGCAAAGAACTGAATAATTTATCAGCCAACTCTCAGTACAACTGCACTGTTACCATAGATTTTTTTGAAAAGAAGATTGTCAGCCAAGAGGTCATCATAGCAACAGATTATGGTGGTAAGTGGAATGCTTATTTTTGCTTTATGTTCCACATATTTCTAGAAACTCCTACTATAAATCCCACTATCCACGTTTCCTGGCATTGAAGTTATATTTTGAGCACTGTGCTCAGCCATTCTCTGGTTCTGCTCCAGCTCCTACTGCCTGGTATCCTGCCCTTGTGGCTGTTCTTTGACTGAAGTCCCTCTCCAGACCCAGTCTCAGTCTTACATTTTGATGCCTTCCTTTCCTTCTTTCAGAGAGTGTGATTTATTTTTGAGGATGAGAGCATGACAAAATATAAGGAAATTTTACTTGAATGAAGACAGAAAAAAAAGGCATAGGCCTAGTCAAAACCAAGTGTTAAGTTCTTGATTTGAAGAAAGATGTGATAGAACAATTGCAAAGGATGTTCTTGTGTGTTTTTCCAAAGCATTGTCCTTGGAAATATCTTAGGGCTTTTTCTGGGGGGGTTGGGTTGTTTTGGTTTGTTGGTTGGGTTTTTTTCCTAAATTAAAAAGGAAATCAACATAAGTCAATATATTTATAATATTTGGAAATGCTGGAAAATTTTAGTAATATGTAATATTGCTGTATTCACCTTGTCCTGAATTAATTAAATTTATGATATCACTCTGTGATGTGTTTGCATATACTCCGTTTATACTTATGTATAATTTCTTTGAATGAAATAGACTACAAAAATTGCAAGTTTTTGTATGAATTTGAATGAAATAGACTACAAAATTACAAGTTGTTGGCATCTTGCTTTAGTATACAATGAAATTTAATTTAATCAAAGTAGGTAAAAAGAGAAATTTTCTTTTACAACAGCTCCAGAAGCACCAGAAAACCTTACAGTAATTTCTGAGGCCAGACATGTATCTGTTACATGGAAGAAACCTAGCGACATTTCAAAGGGTCCTGTAGATGGTTATCTAGTGACATGCAATGACAGAGGTAAGTATAGGCCCCTTCAGCATTCAATAATTCAGTGCATGTTTTAACATTTACAGAGCACTAAGCATGATGCACTGTCTTTCCATTTTGGAATCTCTTCAAACTGTGCCTTTTTATTTTTTTCTTTTGGTACAAATGTTTTTTTCCTTCAAGAATATTCCAATTCAACCCTGTGGCTATTCAATTTACCATTGCAGGACACAGTTCTCTCACCATTCAGTTCTCATGCTTCTTGTGTTAAGAATAAGTTGTCATAAGATTATCAGCAGCCTGATTAGTTTGTAGCGTGGTGCTCTCTGTCTCAGAAAAAGCTGCTGTTGCTGATTAATATATTCTCTAAGAAGTCAGGGACCTGCCTTCTAAGTAACAGCTACGTGTGTAAAAGTCGGGTACCAAGTATGGCAGTTAACATAAACATATTTAGACAGGTAAAGCCAGGTTGTTGTCTTCTACTAAACGGTCATTTGTTTCAGATATGCTGGATTAGGCCACCTTACATCTAGATGAACAAGCTTGTATCCATTATACTGGGACCATATTTTCCAGGTCTGAGCTTTTCTTCAAAACAGGACTGGAAAATGATGTTTTGAAAATGAAGAGCCTGATAGATGATTCCAGGAAATATATGCCAGGTTTAAGCCAGTCCTGAGTTAATTCATTTTTTCTGTTAACATACCACATGTTTTGTAAACCTGGACTGCCACAGAAACCAAATGCTGTCATGTTCCTGTGCTTCCCAGATATAAATCATCTCTTCCATTCTCCATGCCCCGAATTTGACTACCCCTCGAAAGAGTGGCAGCCCCATGCATTAGTTTCTGTGATTGGTCTGGCTTGGCTAGTGTAGGAGACCAGGATAGTATGCTGGGGTGCAGGGAGGTCACACCTGAAGCAGCCAGAAGGAAACATGGAAAGACCATTGCTCCTGGGTTCCCCAAGCCACCAAAGCCCCACACTTGCTCAGTATAAAGAGTGACTTTTGACATCTGTTTATGAACCCTTTCCTAAGCTGAACACAGACAAAAGTACCTGTGTCTCCTTATCAGTCTGTTTTATGCTAGTTTTTAATTACAGCCATTTTAATGACATTCTGGGAAAGTAAAAAAAGAAAAAGACAAAAAAACCCCAAACAGAAAATAACATCAACTTTCTACCTTTTTGATTGGGGAATGTATTTTTCTTCTTCCTGAGCTTTCACTTAGCATTAGGAAGACAAACTAACAAAGTACAAGGGAATTAAAATAGAAGTACACATGCTAGTGGTTCCAGGTACTTCTGATGAAGTGTGAGAGCTCCTCTGCGACTAACATAAATTTCATTCATTAATTTAATTTTTCATTTTTTCTCAAAGAGGAAGAATTAGTCAAAAATACTAGCCATATTTGCCGTGAATTGGAACCGTATACCAATGGTTCTGTGTCTGTGACACCATATACAGAAAGCATGTTTAATATGGGACTATATAGAGGAAAACCAGGAAGATGTAACTTTAGAACAAAATCAGCAGGTAAGTCTCTCATTCACTAACTGTTACAAACAAGACTGATAGCAACACAGAGAATATGTACTTTATTTTTGTACTTCATTATATTTTATATGTGTTATTGTTATTTGCCAAGAATCTTCAGATGTAGAGCCTCATACTGGTTTAATTCCTTCTTTGAGGTAAAAAAAAAACATGCAAAACACCACAATCCCCAAATCCACCCAAACCTCCGTGTTTATCTAAAATCGTCCAGTACATTTTTAGCTCTACTTCCATCACCTCCAGACTCAGCTAATATACAGTTACAGCTATAAGGGAACTATAATGGTTTAATACCTAGTAAGATACTAAATTTTTCCTTTAATTTCACTAAATAAGGAAAAGATTGGGATTTTTAATGAAAAATAAAATATTACTTTTGTGCTAGTGATGTAATTATAGTTTGTAGAAGTGGTTTGTTGTTGGGTTTTTTTGTTATGCTTCTTTTCTTCCTCTCTCTCAGCTGTTTCAACAATTGATAACATGGTACTATTTCAGATACTAAAATATGCTAGTAACTCCCATAGGAAACCTCATTTACAGACGTTCTGAAACATATACTGAAGTTTTAAAACATATGCTCACACAGAAAACTGTTTTTTCCCCTGTCTTGTCTGTTGTCCCATGGTTCTCAAATGAGAAAGTGATGTCAGATGCAAAAGAGAGAGTTGAGATCCTTATCTTTGCAGCCTGACTGTCAGTAGAGCTCTGATGTTCCCAGCCTTTTCAGTTTCACTTCACATCTTTTCCAGTTTCAGTTAAACCTATGGTTGATTCAAAATTGATTTTATAAATCTTGTTAAATTGGGATTGAAATTTTTGAGGAATAAAATGTTTGAAATTATTAAGAGAAAAGATGACAGACGGACATTAATAGATAGAGCTCTTGAAATGTTTGGTTTGAAATTATGAGAATAGAATCAGTAACACTTTTTTTATTAACAGAACCACAGCAAGTGATCAATGTTAATGCAACACTGACAGCTGATAATGCTGTCCAAATTAAATGCAAAAGTCAACAAGTGTATGGAGCACAAAAAATATTTGAATTGACTTGGGAAAATGATGGAACAAATGACTCCAGACATGAGTGTGATTTTAAAAAAGAAAATCTCTCATACTTAACAAACTATACATTTACGGTAAGTAGGCTTATTAAATTAAGTATATAAAATATTGCTGTATTTTCATTGTTTAAGTGTAATATACTTGGGTTTAGGAAAAGCAAATATGACGTCAGAGGAGTTAATTTGTGGGTATGTAGGCCACAGATGTAAAGAAGTAGCTATTGCCTTTGAAACAAAATGCATATGTGCCTAGCCTATCAATCAATCGATCAATCAAGCCTTCCCTTGTGTGCTATTCCACATAGGTTCTGACTGCATGAAAAATACAAGCTGGATTCTTTGTACATGGGACAGAGAGAAATTTGGGTGTTCCATAAGTTTCTTAATAGTTTCTTAAGTATAACTGATATTTTCGTGTTTAAAACACATTTCATTTAATGGCATTTCCATCAGAGGATAAATATGGGATATAGGTCTTAAGATAATTGCTCAGAAATAAATTGTTCAGTATTTTTCACTGTGAAGACTTTTGATGCTTCGGGGACTGGTTAGTATAAAGCAGTTCAGATCCTTTCGCAGTCATTGTTTCCGTACAAAATATATCATCCTTTCCTCACAAAGTTCACTTTCCTGAAGGCCTCCTGCTATTTTCTGTTCCTTGAGGCATTTCATCCTTTCGGCATTTGTTGTTCGCAAAGCCAATGGTCTTATGTGGCCCCCGTAATGTGGCCACTAAGAATATTTTTCATATTCTAGTAGCAACTCTCTGTAAAGTTTAGATAAAAAAGCAGGAATTTTATTACTTTCAGGAACCAGTTTTTCTCATTTTTCACTATCTTTTCCTCTTTTCTCTTAAGTTTTCCTGAGAAAATGCAGTATCAGAGAACTTGAATAGTCTAGGGTTTGTTCCAAGACTTTGTCAGTATTTTTTCAAGAGATTCTGCTCAGAAAGCTTTGTATTTGGAAAATAAAGACGAGGTCCTGTAGGATCAAGAAATGCTTGCATTGCCCTCATAGTACGAGACCCCTGCACTCTTGTGAGCTTTTTGTACACCAATTGCAGTGAGCAGTTTGCTTTATAGAAGAAATTATCTTCTGCTTGGCTCTAACCCCTGGCTTCTGCTTTTACCTTATTTTGTCCCATTCTTACTGGAAAAAGAGAGAAAGCTTTATGGCCTTAAATAGTAATAAAAGAATTCTGGGTCATGTTATAGAATGCTCAAGAAAAAAAAATCAAACATATCACCCATGAGAGTTGGCAGATGTCACAATTTCCTTCTCTCTGGACTGGATTATTGAGGGAATAAACAGGAGCTTACCTAGGCTACTTTTGGTTTAGTGATGTTTTGACCCTAACTGCAATTTAAAAGATTCAAGAACTGTATTACATATTATGAAATATAAACATCCACACAGAGTTAGTGTTTTAACATCAATTAAAGTACCCAAAAGTTAATGTTACAAGACAGCAGCTTATTTGAAAATTTATTTTGTCTTCTATAATTCAAACTTTTATGAATTACTTCCCATACATGAACTTTTATTAAAAATATCTGACTCTGTTGACTATTTGTATATTTACTGTTGAAGCAAATAAAATAATGATGTTTCATTATATATTGCATGGTTAATTTTCAGATTTGAGGGATTTGGTAAGAGATAACTTTGATGTTTTCCTTGAGATACAACTAGTACTTATTTTGTAAAATGTGTCTCTTATTTCACTAACTAACCAGTCATCTACATATTTTTTGCTTTAGATCTTGCTATGACTTAGGTAGAAATCTGAGCTGCACCACAAATGGCTGTACAAAGAGTGACAGCAGATCCTGCTGTCAATGAGGTTGATTCATTGAAAATAGATGGATGCATTTTGAATATTCATTGTACTTAATTTTTCTTAAAAAACTTTACGCAGAAATTTTGACTTGATATATCTTAAATTATCTCTATTATTCTCACCCACTGCATGCAGATCTTGGTGTTTAATGGAGAATATAGAGGGCGGCCAGTAAAGACAAGTATAAAAACCAGATGTAAGTAAATATATATACAGCATTTTTACTTTAAGACTTTAGCGTAGTATGAATAGTGTAAATTGTGAATTCTGTTACAATTGCTTCTAACTAAAAGTCCAAGCTGTCTGTTTTTATGCTTAGTAGTTGATCTGCACTTGAAAAAAATAATATCCTCACTCAGCATTAACAGATCATGTTGACAAGTCATTAACTGTAATTCAGAATTATTACACAGCTGTGGTTTCTTCAGGAAACATTCAAGTGCAACTAGAAATTAATTTCTCTAACTTAAATTATTCACTTCAAGAATATTTTCCTGTGTTCAGATCCTGTATTTCAGGAGCTGAACATCTGAGAGGAGACAAGCATTGTAATGCTGAACCAGTGACTGAGTTGTAGCATTTTGACAGGTGGATATGGATAGTTTAAATGAAAGTTTTCTTAATGAAAAAATAAAATTACCTTATTTTCTTTGAGCTTAAAAGTTTTGGGCACTTTGGAATAACAAACTTAAGCTAAACCACTGAAAAATAATTGATTCATTCCATTAATTATGTATTGAAGAAATAATAATTGTATTCTTTTTCTGCTGCTAGATAATTCTAAAGCCTTGATTATATTCTTGGTGTTCTTGATCATTGTGACATCAATTGCTTTACTACTAGTTCTGTACAAAATCTACGGTCTTCACAAAAATAAGCTTAGGTAAGCTTAATGTTTCTTGCTCTCTCTCATATAAATAGGGGTGTGGTGTGGTGTATGGGCTTTCTGTTTTTCCACGAGGCTTCCCAGTTGGTAGTGCAAAAATGTTACAAATTTGATATTTTATTAAAATGGGAGAAGACATCCTTTTACCTTTTAATTCTTTCAAAAAAAACCTCACAATTTTTGGTATTTTGTCTGGCAACACAAATACAATGAAGTAGATTTAAAATCTCTCTGCTATAGCCTTTCTCTCTGCACACAAGAACTGATCTGCTAGAACAAAATCTTTTGTCACTAGGTTTGTGAAAAAATATGCACAAATACTGGAAAACCTTTCCTTCACGTTTTAAGCTAAAAGTATTGAAAACAATGCATGCTTTCTTGGAACTCTTTCAAATGCTTATTGACCAGAAACGATATCTCAGGGAGGCTTTGGTTATTATAATAATCTAGGTGATGTGGCAGTTCTGTAGGTCAGAGAGGATGGTAATAGAAAAATGATTGTTGCCTTCCATGATAACTGTGCCCTGGAAAGCCAGGCTGACTGCTACTATTGCTGTGGAAGGAGGTGGTGCAACGTATGAGAGAGCATTTTCTGCTGGTAGAGACAGGGGAGCTAGGGCAACTTTTTTCAGAATCCTCTCAGCCCTCTGGCAACAGCAGAACTTTGGGGATTCATCTCTTCCAGCTCCTTTACCAGCTTCTCACTTACCCCCCAAGAGAGTCTGGCTTATTCTTGGCTACTTAGTGTTTAAAATTAATTTTGTAGTATTTTACGTATTAGGTTTCTGTCACTTATTTAGCAAAAGAAACAAAGATGGTCTGAGTAGTTACTCCAGTGAAGAAAGTAAAGACAGACTTGCTGTAGGTGATACAGACAAAATTATGCAAGCGGTTAAGCTATTTGATGTGGTTCCCTTGTTTCTCCCTCTCCTATGTGTAGGGCCTGCAAGTCCCAGTTGTAGTACTCTTGTTTCACAGCCAGTTTGTAACACAGTCTGCAAGTTATAAACAGTCTTGGTGTTCACACACAAACTTGCTTTTATTTAACTCATATATATGTGTTACTAGTCAGAGCTTTTACAAATACTTTTGCTTTTTACAGCAATTCTTCTGAAGGCGTGAACCTTGTTACAGGTGAGTATCTTTATATATTTAGCAGGTGGAAATAAAATTAGTCACATGTCTTGCTGCCACCTTCGGATTGCTTAAATTCTAGATTGTATATGTAGATTACAGATATCAACATAATAACACCTCATTTGGAGGAAAAAGAGCCCATGAAATCTTTCCTGTGCACCTTTTACAAAGCAAGAGTTTAAACATAAGCCAGTTGGTTTTTACTGTAAAATTTTGAAGGATTTCAAATCTCAAAGACTGAAACCAAACATTATGTGTAATATTTTCCCAAGATTCCAAAGCCTCTGAAGAAAGGCAGAATCAGTCAATTCCAAAAAGCTTCAAGAAAAAAATTATTTATGACATTCAAGCCCACAGAAATTAACTACATTAAATGGGAATTAATACTGTGTTGATATTCAAATCCATTTGCTTAGACAAACAGTTGTTAAAAAAATAGATCTTTTCAATATAAATGAAAAATATATTAATGTCTAGTTAGAGATGTTAGAAGTTGTTCAATCATAGCTTTATCATTAAAGATGATATTACATGTTATTGCAACTCAGAGAATAGGTTGGAGAAAATCTGGAAAAGTAGGCAATACATGTCGTTACATTTGTTGGTTGTTTGCACAGTAATGGATTTTACCACTGATGATAAGTGATCAGAATTGAAGTAGAAGGCAATGACATGCAACTATTGTGGGTGTTGGAGCTGTTGCTGTGACCTGAATATGACAATTGCCACTTTGTACAAAAGTGGTTAATGGAGTGTCCCTGCACATGTCCTCCTCACTTGTCTCCACTCATGCATCAGAACTGAACAAGTTCTGTTACTCCCAGGGCCTGTTTGCTCACAGCTCACTCAGTCAACACCATTGTTTTGAAAAGTAAATGTGCTTGATTAAAATAAAGAGGTTTTCCCTTTTGTTAATTTATCTGATAATTCGAGTATCATGTTTACGGAAACGTAATTTACAAAGTCAGTAACAATAAATGTTCTACGTATTTACGCAGTTAAAGATGATGATAGGCAACTTCTGAACATAGAGCCAATACCTTCTGAGCAACTGCTGGACGCATACAAGAGGAAGATTGCTGATGAAGGAAGACTTTTCTTAGATGAATTTCAGGTTTGTTATTGGCTCAAAAAATACCATAGATTTGTAGCCAAGTATTTGGAAGACTTCTGTTCAAGAGCATGTTTGAAGTATTTGCACTGATTATAAATAAATCTAGAAAATTGAGTTAATTATTAATTAAGATCAAATAGGCTTCAGTTAATTTTGTTACCAAGCTCTCCTCATTATAAGGTGATTTTTTTCCCGAAGGTGTTTTTCAGCAAAAGTATAAAATGCACAGGTTGAATACTTCTCATTCTAAAGTACTGTTTACTGCACTTTTTTTTAATGCTTTCTCTTACTGCATAGCCATATATAAATTAATATGCAGGGGATATAAATAATATGTAATTGTGGAGATATATATTATTTATATTAAGGGTAAGAAATTTGTTTTCTTGAGATATAAGAAATATATGAAGTAGTAATGTATGAAACAGAATGTTATGTTCAAGACTCAGTAGTAGTAAATTTATTCCATTTGACTGCAAGTAGAAGCAAATTTAAATATATGCTTACCCAAAAAAAGAAACATTGTATTTTACAGAGTATTCCTAGAGTTTTCACTAAATTTTCAATAAAGGAGGCCAAGAAAAGCCATAATCAGAACAAAAACCGTTATATTGATATCCTTCCATGTGAGTATTTGCTACATTTTTTGTATGTTTTATAAATATTTATATTCTCAGTGCTTTGAGATAATTTTTTAAATTGTTTTTAAATGATTTAAACAGATGATCATAACCGTGTTGAGCTCTCAGAAATCCCAGGAGACCCAGGATCAGACTATATCAATGCAAGTTATATTGATGTGAGTGACTTCTACTTAAAAAAAGTCTTAGGCACTACTGAAGAAATTCTGTAGTCTGTGTGTTTCATGCAAGGGGGTTGGAACTAGATGATCTTAAGGTCCTTTCCAACCCTGACTATTCTCTGATTCTATGATTTCTATTTGAGTTCTTTCCATCTCTGTAATGTATTCAGTATTATTGCACTGTTGCATATTGAATTTATTTTTAAATTTGCAAATTTTTTAAATTGTCCATACTTCCTTTCTAAGAGTTGATAACATTGTACTTTGTTACAGGGCTTTAAAGAACCAAGAAAATACATTGCTGCACAAGGTATTTTTTAACCTTAAAAGAATATGCTTTATTCACCCATTTTCTGTTAGAGAGAAGTAAAAAAATATTAGTAATTTTATAGAAAAATAGAAAATTTGAAATTCTGAAATTTAATATGAAAAAGTTTGCCAATGAGTTTTTGCTTAGGCAATTTTATGAAGATAGTAGACTTCTCATGATGTATAATTTTGCACCATAATTTTTCAGATTTCACAGCTATGCAGTAAAGATCTATATGAGACTTCTAAAATGTTGCAGCCTAATGGCAACAGTCATAATGAAATCAAGTGTGTGGCTGTTATTTGTGTGATCTCTGGTTAGCTTTTCAGACTGAATGGCTATGCATGTCAAGAAGCCAAGTGTTTTTTCATGTAACTGCACCCTGAAAAACTCTTTTAATACCTCCTGCTAGGCCCTAAGGATGAAACCACAGATGATTTCTGGAGAATGATCTGGGAACAGAAGGCAACAATTATTGTCATGGTGACTCGCTGTGAGGAAGGAAAGAGGGTGAGAAATATCCATCCATCCATCCATCCATCTTTTGTCTGAAAGCTGAACGGGTTGCTGTCCTGTGGTGAATTACGTTTTCTTCTTAGTACTTTGTTTTCATTCTTTGCTGTTCTCTCACTGTGGCAGAACTTATTTTGGAAAGCATGCCAAAATATTGTGCTGTCTTATGGAATTACCAGTCTTATCAGAAAATGTCACTTTAGTCACAGCTGTGAGTAGCAGAGGGTGAGCTTCCAAATTACAACTAATAAATCCAGAAAAGGGCTCAAGATAGAACTGTAGCTCCTCATAGACCTGTCATAAAAGGTATTGTTTTATTTTTCTGCTGTCGACTACCTTCTGATATCCTAGCAATGCCCTCAGTAAATTCTAGACAGAATATATATTTTTGTTTAATCTGTTGTCTTTGCTCTTCCTTTAACTGAAAGGTTAGGTGTTTCTTGCTTGGTTTTGTTCCTTATTCCATGTACAGCAGGAAGAAGGGGAGCTGCTGTTTTAACTGCTTTAAAAGATTAAAATACTGGCAGCATGCAGATTTGCAGCATCCCCAGGCAGATGTTTTAGGCAGACAGGAGCAACATTCCCTCACTGAAGACTCAAAAAGAAACCATAGAAGTAGCTGCAAACTTTTCTACAGCCTTCAGGAAACAGCAACAATGACTGTTCACTTTTTCAAGTAGTGCGTATGATTCTTTTCCCCATTATATTTTCCAAGTTAAATTCCAGGGGCATAGACTTCAGGTCACAGACTTAAATTTTTGGATATTTGGAATTATTTAACACTGACATCCTAAGCAGTGACAGCCTTTTCAGGAGAAGAAAATACCTGAAAGAAGTTGGAAAAACTATACTGAATTGCTGTCTATTTTAAATCAGACTTTCTTCTAGCTCTCAGCTCTCTGCCATTTTGCTATAGTGCTGGTCAACTAACTTCATATCTCCATAGAACAAATGTGCGCAGTACTGGCCATCAATGGAGGGTGGCTCTGCAACATATGGGGACATCATTGTGAAGATCAATGAAAGTAAAACGTGTCCAGACTATGTCATTCAGAAACTACACATCACAAATGTAAGTTGATTCAAAAGTGTAAGACTGGAATGGGAGCATCTATTTGGAGTCTGTAGGTATTGTTGAGGGATCCTTCTAGGAGAAGAGTCAGCTATCAATGGACAATGCTCTGCTGTTTTTTCCTAAGCAACATATAATTCAAGAGAAAACTTTTTAGATGGTGTCATTCCTTAAAGAAATAGGAGTTAGACATATATTTCCAAACTTAAAAATGTATTTTTCTTAGTACTCTGCTATCTATATTTAAGAAGAAACTGTTAATATACTGTTAAGCATGGAAAACTTAATACACTGTGGTTCCCTTAGATATTTAGCTTGTGCTTTAACATAGAAATTTTACTGGTTTATGTGTATCTCGGAATAACCTGCAAGTAAAACCAGTGTGATTCACAAAGCACCATTATCTACCCTAGTGATAATTATATAGTGGGACAATTACAAATTCTGGTAATCTCAATTGCATTTATAAACATAAGTGTTTAAAATTGCCATTTGGCTATGTGTAGAATCGTTAAGGCTGGTTAATTGATTTGTTTTAGACATCTGAAATCACATTTATTTTTCTGTGTGTAATTTGTGTGTAAAAGTTTGAGATGCAGTTTAATTAATTTATTTATTTATTAATCTATTGTAACCTCATCAGGCTACTTTTAGGAGACATAAGAAAATTACCAACCTGTACCCCTTGAAGTAAGCAGGGCTATACACTGGCCAAGTTGTTTATGAGTAGAGTGGGGAGATATATTATATTCGGAACCATAGGCTGACCTGAGGAAAATGTATTTTTAGCAACACTTTGAACCGATTGCTTGTCCTCTGTTGGAGTCATTGTGTATCCTTGTTTCATGGTTCTTTTTAAATTAAAATTGAATATGAAAAATGTCATAATCTGGAGTCCATTGTGATCATAACATTACAACACACTGAAATTTCTTTTTCAACATTTGATGACCGTTGCTCTTATTTTTCTTCTGCTTTGTGTATCTGCACTTGATTTTGGCTTTCTGTATATATATACATATATATGCATCTATTCTCTCTATAATATATATATATATAAAAACCCCACACTTCACTTTGTCTAGGGAAGAGAAAGGACAGCTGGAAGAGATGTCACTCATATTCAGTTCACAAGTTGGCCAGATCATGGAGTCCCTGAGGATCCACATCTCCTTCTCAAACTCCGACGCAGAGTTAATGCTCTCAGCAACTTTTTTAGTGGCCCAATAGTGGTTCATTGCAGGTAGATATGTTATGTTTTAAAAATGTTGTTAATGTTAAATGAAGTGATGCTGTTCAGAAAAGACCTGGCAAAGGTATTTGGCTGATCCCAAATTTTGTGACTTGATTACTTGAGAGTGAGGCACTCACAGATGCATAAAAATGCCTGTTTTCTGAAGGATCTGAAGGATATTCAGATCAATAAAATCTGAGAATACACAGACTTTTGGACTTCTGGAAAGCAGGCAGATAAACCGTGCTTTTCTGGCTACAAGCATCACGATTGGCAGTATTTGCCTTACTTTCATTAAAAACTACTTAAAATACAAACTCATCATTGTTTCTGTTGCCGATTAATTTACAGCAAGAGCTGTTTTCAGTTGCTTCATATCCTGTTACACTTTTCCCCTTCACTCTCTCACTGACTGTTCACCTCTTAAGAGTGGGACTGGGACTTTATCACCCAGATCAAGTGATCTCTTGATAACCAGATCACTTTCTGCCTTGCAGTGCTGGTGTTGGGCGCACCGGGACGTATATAGGAATTGATGCCATGCTGGAGGGGCTGGATGCAGAAGGCAGAGTGGATGTTTATGGCTATGTTGTGAAGCTGCGTCGGCAGCGATGCCTTATGGTTCAAGTAGAGGTATCTTGCTAGAAATCCTATCACTTAGAACTCTTTTCTAGGGCTTCATCAGTATTTCTCAGAAGTGCACTGCTCAGTCTTGGGTGCTGCTATAGTTCATTTGAAATTGTTTATAGAAAATATAGCTCTGAAAAATATGGTGAGTTAAAAACTTTCACCACATTTTTTAGTTTTAGAAACTTCAGCGTTTTAAATTTAGGCTTTAAAAAAGGAAAGCAAGAAGATCTTTGATTTGATAATCCAGCTTGTGCTGTACGATTCACAAATGCAAAATTGAACTTGCACAGTTAAACTTAATTTTCAAATTCTAAAAACTGTCTAGGTGGGATGTTCAGTTGAGAATATAACAAAAGTTATGGACTGATGCAATGCATGTTTTTAACTTATTTAAGCATTTTACAGATCTTTTAAATCTCGGTTGCATATTTCTTGAATGTCATTACATTTATTTGCAGAGCACTTTTCATCCAACACACTAAATGTGCTCCAAAATGTCTAATTTGTTTTTTTTTGTGGATCCAAAATGTCTGATTTTTTATATTTTTATTTAATGCTTATTTAACATTAATGCTTAATGTTATTATCACTAATACCATCATTGGAATAATAGTTTATCATAAAGTTTTTAAAAAGTGGTATGAATGTGTTGCTTTTTTGTTTTTGTTGTTTTTTTTCTTTACTCTTTAATACCATCATTTTTAAAACCTTCAAATGGGAAACACCAGTCACAGTACATCCTTATCCATCAAGCACTAGTGGAATACAATCAGTATGGAGAAACAGAAGTCAGTCTATCAGAACTGCATTCCTATCTTAACAATCTGAAAAGAAAAGATCCTCCGAGTGATCCTTCTCTGCTGGAGGCAGAATTTCAGGTAAATAGGCACTGCATTCTGGTGCCATCGCCCCCCACTTCCATTAGAAAGTGCCTTGCACAATAGTCGTGAGAGAGAGATACCACGCTTCATCTATCACTGCTGTGCTGTTTTATTTCTCTGGCACTGAAAGTTTCTTTACCTTCATGAAAAAAAAAAAAGCAAATTAATAAAATTTAATTCCTGCTTTTGATGTTAATATTTTTAACAAAGACATTTATCTGTGTTGTATAACAAAGATGTAATGTATATGCTTCTATGTGGAGCATAGAATGATTGCTTATATCTATGTGCATGATTTCCTGTGCCATTGTACATGGTATGACAGGCATTTTTAAACTACAGTACATATGTGACCAAAGTTTAAAGAATTAAAAGAAGTGACTGAATGTGGGTGTCCAGAGGGGACAATTATCCCAGGAGCCATTTTAATCAAGCATAATACCAAACATCCTCTTTCTTTAGAGATTACCTTCCTATAAGGGGTGGCGGACACAGAACACTGGGAATCGTGAAGAAAATAAAAGCAAAAATAGGAATGCCAACATAATTCCATGTAAGTATTTTTCATAAACTCTCCCTTATTTTATCTGTTATCTTCTGTTAGAAAACCTACTAAATTTTGAAAACAATTAGGACAGTAAATTACCTTACTGAGATTTATTTGATTATTTAATATTCTCAACACTGTAAAATTAGAAACTTATAGTAATTTAAAAAAGAAATTAGCTTTTTAAAATGTAGATTACTGGTAGTATATATTTCAAATAAAGCACCCTTTGTTCTGCGCTCTGTTTTGAAGGATTAGCCTTTTTCTATATATCTACCCCCCTGCAGATGCAGGGACAGCCCCCCTCTAATTCTACACCTGAGCAGCAGTGTGGCGTGATGGTGACACTTTGTCTCATGCAGATGACTTTAATCGAGTACCAATCAAGCACGAAGACGAATGCAGTAAGGAGGGTGAACATGATTCAGATGATTCCTCAGATGAGGACAGTGACTGTGAGGAATCAAGCAAATACATCAATGCTTCCTTTATAACTGTATGTATTTAGAAGATCCACTATAAGTATTTCACAAACTTTTTAGCTAAAACTATGTTGTAGCTTGTGCTCTTACTTTTTTGGTTTCACATATAGAATAGGATTTACCTGAATGAGAGAGAAAGTTCTGACAGTCAATTGGCAAATCCGTTTATAGTTTAATCATCAAAATCTTTTACATTTTGCTGCAGTAATAAGATGAATCTTCTCCCTCTACATGGTCTTAGTCTGTGCAATCTTAAACAGTGAGATTAAACACAGAAAATGCCTTTTTTTTTTCTTTCCCCACATGTGTGTTATGTTTAAAACCACTAACTTTCCAAGTGGCCTCATGATAACAGGTATTTCTAGTAGCAGGCACATACCTACAAGTTGTTTCATATTTTCCCTATTAGTGAACTATGAGTATAGTTATTCACATATGCAAAACTTTACTACTGAAAATTGGGGCCATCAGTTTTTTGGTATCATATATACCTCCAAAAGAAGGAGAGCAGTTATTCATCATGAATGGCATAACTAATTTTAATGGAATTACTAGGTAAATTGGGTAAAGCTGAATGCTTTAAAATGCTGCAAAGTTATGATATTCAGAGTAAATATATTTTTTTACTTTTGGGTAGTTCAGTATGAACTGACTGGTGCTCCAACTTTGTGTGGTATAAACTCAATTTCTTAGTGGTTTTAGCCCTTAAAAATATGCTTTGCAGAAAATGGCAGGGTGAAGTCTCACCCACTGCAGCATGAGTATACCTTGTAGTCAGTCTGGGAGTGATGCTGTTGTTAATGGAATTGAGTTTAATGTCATTTGGCTCATAGAATTCCTGTAAAACCATTGCCTACTGTGATAGGCATATTTTCCCTATAAAGAAAAGTGTTCAGTAGTTTATTTCATAGGCTGTTCTTTAAATGATGGGTTATTATGCTTGACAATCACATTTCAAATTAATTTAAGAAAAAAAAATTAAAACCTTATTTTATAGGGTTACTGGGGTCCGAAATCCATGATTGCAACACAGGGACCACTGCAGGAAACTATCTCTGACTTCTGGCAAATGGTCTTCCAAAGAAAAGTCAAAGTCATTGTTATGCTGACAGAGCTGAAAGAAGGAGATCAGGTGAGGGCATTGTCTTCACACTGGCACATTAAGAATCCTCTATAAGCAAAGAAAACACTGCACAACACTGTCTCATTCCTTTCCTCCAATTAAGTGTTTCATAGGATGAGGAATTTGCATTTCCAATATTATTTGTTCTATTATTTACCTTCTTCATTTATTTTCTAATGTTTTTTTTGAGGGGAAGAGTGTATGATGGTATATTTTAAAATACAATGACACTCCTACTACTTTAAAGTCAATACCATCTGTAAGTGCATGTGGAGGATAAAATAAAAGGAGTTTTGAATGATGGTAAGCACTGACTTGTATTTTTACCCATTTTAGGAACTCTGTGCACAGTACTGGGGAGAAGGAAAACAATCGTATGATGGCATAGAGGTTCAAATGACAGATGTCAGCTGTTGTCCTAGCTGTACCATACGTGCATTTGATGTTACACATCTGAAGGTAGAAGTTTCTTTGCAAATTTGAAAAGGAAGTTTCAAATTTCTTTCCCTGTTACAAACTTAGCCTGAAAAATCCAGAATGGACAATTCCCACTGCACTTATCTCCTGCTTTAAGAAATGTAATTATTTTTTTTCTTCCAGACCAGCAGGCAATCATGATAAGTGCTATAAATTATCTCAGATTTCCCATTTAGTGAATTGCTGAGATGGTGCTAGTGGAGTCTCAGGAGTTCAGCTGTATTTTGCACTATAAGCAAACCTTGGATGTCTACCTGCCTCATGTTCATGAGGTAGAACTTTCATCGCCATGCAGTTCCTCACGAATATAGTTTTTCTTTTGTAAATCAGCTGCAATAGATGTACTACATGAATCTTTACTTTAACCTGAACATTGACTACATCTCCACTGCTGTTTTTCAGATGAAAGAAACACAGAAGGTGTATCAGTATCAGTATCACAAGTGGAGTAGCTTTGATGTTCCAGAAAACCCCAAAGATTTAGTCAGCATGATTCTTAACCTTAAACAAAAAGTTACAGTTAGACCAGCCACTGAGGACAAGAAGAATACCCGCAGTGTCCCGCTTGTCATCCACTGCCGGTGGGTCTGAATTTGGCACATATTTAACCTAGTTCTGAGTTCTGGATATACATAATCAACCACAGTTTTGGGATGCCTACCTTTTCCCTAAAGCCTTGAACTGCTCAAGCTTGACCTTTCTGATTGGAGTGATGGAAAGTGAGCACACTTTGGCAAGTGTGGGCTGGAGCAGGTGTTCAGAGCTAGCTGCTTTTACCTGGTACACATATTTTGAGAATAAATACTAGGTCAGAGTGCTCTTGTAGCATACCACTAACGAGGACCCAGCAGAGCTTTTAGGTTCATCTCTTTCTCCAGTACATAAGCTCACCTTTTTAGGACCACTTCCAGGAATAGCCTTGCATGCCATCTAAAACAGAGATTAATCCTGCTAACAATTGTTGCGACTGTAAATCTAAACCTTCTGATTTCTCTCTTACCACTTAAGTGGCCACATAAGATCAAGGTAGCCTCTAGAAAAACTGTCTTGTGTATATTCTTAACATTAACAGTATTCTTAATTTTAACAATTTCAGTACAGCAAAAGATATTTTGGAAAAGTAATTCATTATGTAGATTTTAAATAAATCTAACATTTAGTTAGAAGACTTGATGATTTTACGTTTAAAATTCATATGTACATTTTACCTCATCTTCTAGTGATGGATCACAGCAGACTGGTGTATTTTGTGCTTTAATGAATCTCTTGGAAAGTGCAGAAACAGAAGAAGTAATAGATGTTTTCCAAGTAGTAAAAGCTCTTCGTCGCACCAGGCTGGGGATGGTCTCCACTTTTGTAAGTAAATCATATGCATTACTAGAAAAAAATTATGGGATTACTTATCACAGTCACTAATATCCTTGTAGCCTTTCTCATTGGGAACACTACTTCTAATGAGGACATTCATAGCCACTCACCGCTACTTGGGAACTGGCTGTTAACAATAAGAATGAAGGAGTCTGTGAGATATCCAGAGCTGCAATTCTATAGCACTGTGGTAGAAGGGTACATCTTATAAAATTACAAATTGCATAAATTGATGTTTGTGCAATTGCTTCAGGGATGGACGTGCACAGTGTCCCTTAACTCCTGCAGGTAGGACGCTAGCTCTATTTCACAGGCTAGCAGCCACCAACTTGCTTTGTTTAGGTCGCTCCAGACGAATTGTGTCTCTGTGCCATACACTGTGCATTTACTAACAATCCAGACCTAGGTGTTACAATACGTGTTGTTTACAACTTGGGTACTCTAAAAAACATGGGTTTGGTACTTGTGAACCAAGAAGGTGCTAAGTGACAACTTGTAAGTAGCTACAGAAACATTACATACTGTCATGGCTTAACCCCAGCTGGCAACTAAGCACAACACAGCTGCTCATTCATTCCTCCTGTGTTGAGATGGGTAAGAGAACCAGAAGAGTAAAAGTGAGAAAACTCGTGGGTTGAGATAAAGACAGTTTAATAGTTAAGCAAAAGCTACACACACAAGCAAAGTAAAGTACGGAATTCATTCATCACTTCCCATCGGCAGGCAGGGGTTCAGCCAACTCCAGGAAAGCAGGGCTCCATCATACGTAATGGTTACTTGGGAAATAAAAATGCTACCACTCTGAATGTCTACCCCCCTTCCTTTTTCTTCCCCCAGCTTTAAATACGGAGCATGACACCAAATAAAATGGAAAGGGTATAGAATATCCCCTGGGTCAGTTGGCGTCAGCTGCCCTGGCTGTCCCACCTTCCCAGCTTCTTGTTCACCCCCAGTATACTCGCTGGTAGAGTGGTGTGAGAAGCAGAAGAGGCCTTGACTCTGTGTAAGCACTGCTCAGCAATAAGGGAAATGTTCCTGTGTTATCAGCACTGTTTTCAGCACAAAACATAGCCCCATACTAGCTGCTCTGATGAAAATTAGCTCTACACCAGCCAAAACCAGCATGACATGAAATCAGAATAAAACATAGAGGCAATACTGTACACCAAAAACTGTGGAGCTGGCTTCATGTGCAATATTCATGTTCAACTTCATGTTACATTTATAAAATTTAAGAAAACAGGGAAAGAGTGGGTTTATTCTTGGGCTCTGAGCATTCCATTCATACTAACTTTTTTTCTTTATATTTAAGGAACATTACCAATTTCTTTATGACACCATTGCCAGCTCCTACCCTGCACAGAATGGACAAATAAAGAAGAACAGCCAACAGGAAGATAAAGTTGAATTTTGCAATGAAGTAGAAAAAACAGATCAGGAAACCGATTTGATCACTATTGATCTTACCCCACCAACACCAGAGGAAAATCAGGCTTCCGAAGTATGTGATGAATCTAAGGCTGAAGATAGCACTAAGGGAGCAGAAAACTCTGCAAATGGCCCCTCAGCTCCAGTTGTAACTTAGAAGCCATGCTAAAAAAAACAAAACAAAAGCTTTTTCATGTGCAAAAAGATTTAAGCAAAAGAAGAAATACAAGATTTCTTCTTCTTCCCACTTTTTTTTCGAAAATGATAACTGTTATATCAGTTTTTCAAACATAAAAATCTAAAGGATTACTTGAAACTTGGTGAGAGTGATGAAGAACTGTGAAAATTTAAGTTTTGTGTAGATTTGCATTTAATATTTCTTCAGAAACCTTTTCACTGTTTTTATACTTTTTCTTTTAAAAATATGTACAGTGTAATACTATGCTGAGCAGTGGGAAGGAAATTTTTTGACTTCTGTAACAAGGAGAAAAACAATTGAGAACAAGATGAACATGTTGCAACAACAGGTTTGTCTTCAACAGTATTAGTAAGTAAATTAACCTAATTGGTAAACATGTGTGCTAGCATTTCAGGAGTCCTAAGCAAGAACTGCTTTCATAATACTCTGTGCAATTTGTGGAACTTTGCCAAATAGTCTGAAGAGCTTATCATTTATAGCATATGGCACTTCCAAGGAATTCAGGCTTATGGAGAATCTGTTAAGTCTTTCCATTTCAATGTGGAATAGAAATTTCTTGCATTTTTCTGAATTGCCTCAAGGTGTCCTTGTTGCTCCACATATATTAATCAGAGATTTCAACATTAGACTCGAAGAATTTGGAGATTGGCACTTGAATCATTGCCATCACTCTGATAGAAAACACCTCCTCTTTATTCTTACAGCTTATAATACAGCGTGCTTGCACATCTGTTTCTTATGCTTACTGTTATTTGAAGGGACTCCCTCCATGAATCATATGACCTGTTTTCAAAATCGGAAAATACTTGGATGCTTTTCCTCCAAACCTTGTAGATTTTAATTGGTACAGTATTTTTTTTGTTTGTTTTTCATTATGGGGTTTTATATGTTACAGTTGTGATATTTTCACTATTTCGTGATGGATTTTAGCATACTGTTTTTAGAACAAATAAAAAAGATAATAGTTGACAAGGTGGAAATTATTTTGTTCTATTGTATTCTGCAAACTGATAATTTTCTTCTAGATGCACAAAATCTTGTGCTATCCCGTACATGGATAAAATTTACAAATTTCAATAGGAAAACATAGTTTAATTCATAAAAAACTGTGTGAATCCAGGTAAGTGTGACGTTTCTTTTATTACAGAGGAAGGAAACTTCATTTTTCTTTTGCTTGAAGTCATTAAAGGAGCTGTCACTCAACAGATTAAGTTCTCCTAGTTTATCACTGCATATTCCTAATCTCTCACACAGCAGGTGTTTCCCAAATCAAAAATTAGGCCCAAATTTTCATTCTGTGTTAAACCTGAGGGCACTCATATATTTCAGTTCCTTGAAAAATGTTTCTGCAGATTTTTAGCTTCTGCAGCACCCAGGCTGTAAAAATTCAGGAGGAATTTGCTTTGCTTGAATTGTTTCCTAGAATGATTTTAATGTTCTTTTGACTGCCTTTTTATTTTATTTTTTAACGCGTGCCATATTAACAGTCGATTTGTGCATGTGTTTTGAAAGAAAAACCCTGAACTAAGTTAAACTTTGCCTTGCACTTGTCTTCATTATTAGCTTAATCAGAGAAACAGAGCCTTACATTAAAACTGCCGTTGCGTGCTTAGTGTAAACCGCTCCTGGAGTAAAGTTCCTTATAGTCACGAGGGGATAAATCGAGCTCTTGTTGTTTAATTATTTTCAAACGAAGTAACACTTTGTGCAATTAAATCTCATTAAATCCCAGTGTGACAATTGATGCGGCCAGTCTTAACACAGGTTAGAAGTTCTGAGTGCTTCTAGGAACGTTCTATGTTCCTATGTACATACCTCCTAATGTATGTACCAGGGATGGGTTTTTTCCTTCTCTTTTGCCATTTGAATTTCAAAAATCCACAAGGTGGTGACACAGAGCTTGTAGGAGAAGGTCATTATGCTGGATGCTCCGAGGTCACTTGGATTATTCACTTGCAGGCTTAATTTGATGTCTCCCAGGAACGCAGTGAAGCATATTACAGGTGAGGCGTGAAGCCCAAGCTAACAAGCTCTGCTAGGAAACTGCTCTGGCTCTGTTAGGGCAAGAACAACATTGGGGCAGGCTGGAGACTTGGCATAACCTGAAAGCTGAGAAACAAACATGAAAAGTAGGATGCAGAATGTTTATTTTCTCAATTAGAGCTAAACTGCACAAAGACGACTAACCACTGCTTCAAGTTCAGAGATAGGTGTTATTCAAAAGTGTTTTATAATCTGAAGTCCAGGATAAAAATAACAAAGTAACAAATCAGCTGGGGGAGGACTTTGATCAACAAACCAGGGTAATCAAGGGCTTATGTGACCAAAGAGAGTGGGTTTCACCCACAATTTGCTGGGTAGAAGCTGATAGAAAAGTGACTATGGAAAAGCGACAGAGCTGTGCTAGTGGAGTCCAGTGTGGGAAGACAGGGGAGAGGAAGGACCCACATGATTCTGCTTGGTCAGGTAACAGCAGTGGGGAATGAGCTCTGTGTTTGCTTTTGTTTAGATTTTCATGTTTCTTGTGCTCTGTAACAAACAAGGTAAATATATTAAAATCTTTTTCAGAGACTGTACATTATGAGTATCAGCAGTGTTGTGATTCTTGAGTTAAATGTCACAAAACAGCCAGTGCACTGAGCCATGGTGGTCAGGGGTGCCATTCAAGGAGATTACAAAAGCACCGTTGCTTTCCCACACCCCAGCTTCCACTGCTGCCTTTGTGCCTGCTCCTTTTCCCACCCATACGTGCAGCCATTGTCTGTGAACTCACCCCCCTCCACTTCTGAGCTGAGAGATGTTGTCAGAGCCCACAGCCCCCGGCAGTAATGAGCTCCGGCTCCACCTCTCAGTGCTCCCGTTAGGACATCACCTGTGGGGGGATGTTGCAGGAGTGGAGGAAGCAGTGGGGTTCGAGCTTTGCTTCAAAACAGGAAACTTAAGTTAGATCTCGCATGAGAGGCACAAGCAGAGCCAGGTAATGAGTATTGAAGATAGGAGCTGCAAAGGGAAGTAAATATGAACATCACTGGCTGTTTGTTTGCGTGAGATGGCAAAGGAAGTAAGAAAGAATAGTGACTAAAGACAGGTGTCTCATTAACTTGGAAATTATATCCTTTATTTTGCATTCCCCAGAAAAACTCCTCCGGTAGCAATACTTACCTCTTTGACAAGACATCTTGCTTTTGTAAAGGCCCATTTTTTTCACGTTGTACACTCTCCAGATGGCCTCTAAAAGAGTATCAGAAATTCCCTGAGGGGTTTACACCGCTGTACCGCAGCTATTTTTCCATACACAAAGCAACTGTTTGCCAAGAACCAGTGTGCTGTGTTTTAGACTAGGGAAAAGCGAAACAGAAGAAAAGGAAAGTTTCAGTTACACTTACAGTACACTCCTACATGCATCAGCTCTACTTCAGAAAAAAAATGAGGTTTCGGAAGAAGAACAAAATCAAATAAGTTTAAAGGTACAGCAACATAGAAATAAAGCTTTATAGAAAAGCTTTACAAGTCAATCTCTCTTTTCAACACAAATTGAAGAAAGATGATGACTACAGAAGTACTAAGCAAGTTTATACTAAAGGACCTCCTTTCTAGGGACAAAAATTAGGAAGAATACTTAGTACAAGTTATTGTAAAATATTAGTCTCATTCTTTTACCTTAGTGAAAAGCAGGGGTTTATTAAGTAGTTGTGTCCTTAAACTCATCATTTTCAGAACTAGCAATGCAAAATGTTACTGAATTTTTTAAGTTAACAGAATATATCCTTATTACTTATTCAGAGGAATAGGCATATAACTATTTACAGCTGGGCTGTCTCTTGAATCCCACAGCTGCACACTTCTGTGGCTTGCAGTAGTAATGTAGTCATGACTGTCTAACATACAGAGAGAAAATGAAAAAGAAGTTTACTTTGGACCAATTTTAGCACTCAATATCAAATTTTCAGGTTTGGAGACGAAACTTCGTGATAGCCTGACCTTGCCTTGCAGTTAGCAGAGACCCAGCAATACTCAGAGATTCTGATGTACTTTCAGAGCTTCTCCGCCAGGCTGTGCTGAAACTCTTCAAATGCCTTTTGCTCTCCAGAGCAGTCCCGCAATGTATTCAGCTCTCTCCATTTCAGTAACGTGGAGCCATTCGAGGTAACGAAGGTGATACTTGTTTATACAGCAGCGCAGAGATTGTGTCTGTCCAAGACCAAACACTAGTTCAGAGTGGGAGGGTGAGTGTGCATGTGTGTCATTCATAGCCTTACGTGTGAGGTTACATTCCCAAACAGAAATCAATGAGTTGTTGACTTGGCAGCTACTCAGCTTAAAAAAAATTAAAATAGAAGAAAGAGGGATGATGTGGTGGCCTGTGCTAACTTTTTTGTGGGGCAATGCAGCACTGAGACTATATTGGATTGGGTGGCTGATGGGATTTATACGAGTGATTTTCAAAACTGAATTTGCAAAGAAAAACTACAGATGAGATAAAGGAAAAGGAGGCCGCATGCATGCAGAAAGCTCCTATTGTCACAAAGTTAATCGGTGCTGGCATCAATGGCTGCTAAAAAATTATTTGTCAGCTCTCCTGATGTTGCAATAGAAGTCATTGTTCATGTTCTTCAATAGAGAAAAGTGGTAAAAAAAGGATAATAGATAATAGAAAGTTACCACTGAAAGGTAGAGTTTCTGCCAAATGTTTATATTTGGTGAATTTTTATTTTGGTGAATATTTTTATTTTATTTGGTGAATATTTTTTTAAAGTGTCAATATTTTTTTTTTAAAGAAAGAAATAATGAATCATTTTCATCCTATTTTACTAATGTTAATATGTCAAATTGAGACTAACAGTATCTTGTTCTAAGTTTAGCACTGTACCTTCTTTTACTCCTGGTCTTTTCTGAAATATTTAAATATATTATTTTTAATATATCATGTCATTGAAACCACTTCAAGACTAGAGCAGTTCAGTACCATTGTTTTCTTTTTCTATACTGCCTTCTTAATATAATTTCTATTCTGCAATAAATGAAATTCTGACTTCATGTATTGATTTAACATTAATAAAATTCTCGTGGAACAGGAATTCAATTTCTTAAATGGCATTAATAAATTATTCCATGAAGAGTTATGTCTCCTCCCCAAAAGAGAAAGGCATTTCCACTATCAAATAATGCCTTGTCCCACTCCAGTCCCAGTGGAAAGACTCTTTCTGTGGCCATGCAGGGTAGAAAAGGCTTGCAGCTCCCCCTTTGCAGGTTGCCCTACTCACATCTCCACAGTCCAATTAGTCAAAGTCTCTGACTTTTCCTTTTGTAGCTCTTGCTTCAGTTACTGAGCAGTGGCCTGACTCATGAAAACCTCATACCAGGTTGGTAAGTTAGGAGATGTCAGCGTGGCATCTCATCAGCTCAGCTGTTGTATCATAGTGCAGCATTCCATGGGTTTTATTGTTTCTGAAGACTGCTAATATTTTAGATCATATATGTTTAGATGATAGGAAAACCATTGACCCGGGTAAAATCAATGCCACAGGCTGAGCATCACCTGAATATATAGATTAAAACTGGGAAATTTATTGATAAGAAGTATTAGTTTATGGTGGTCTGTGCAGAATTTAGAGTTAAATATATAAAGCTGAGAGAAAAGTAAGTTAGATGAGTCCCTTGACTTACAGATTGGATGGTCATGCATGGTTTCATTCAAGGCCCATTCCTACTTTGCGAGCTACATCTGCATCTTCTGCATCCTGAGTGTATTCCCTATCACCTGGTCAGCTGAGGTTTTATTTTGAAAGTTCATCACAGACAACATAGAAAAGAAATATCCACAAACCAGATATCTTGTTCTCAACATTTCCATCTTGTAGAAACAGCTTTCTGACAGTGTTTTGTAAGAGTCATAGTTGCAAGCTTGCTAATTTTGAATACCTAATTCAGTACTTCTTGAAGTCATGAACTGTGTACTGCTGCACAGAAATGTATTAACAACCACTACATATCATTTTGTGGTCTCTTGTTGCAGGGCAAAGCTATATAAGGTGCTGTGTTAATTGCTATTGTTTTGTGAGAGACCTGTCTCTCTATTTTTGTTTTTAACAAATGAGTTAGGATGCCAGTTACTCCTTTTTTCTCATCCGCACCCAAAAAGATTTATGTATCCAGACAACATCACAACTCATGACAGGCTACAGTACAAATAAGTTCTTAAGTTTTGGTTACAGTCATTTTTTTTGTCTTAGCTATTTTGAGTTTTAAAGACCTGGAAGCCTGGGCCACTGTTTTGTTCTAATGCATAGGTAACAGGCGTGATTATGAACTGATGATGTGTGTAAAATGATGGTCTCAGTCCTATTCATATGGGAAAAGGCTGATTCAGTGTTAGAGCAATAGCAGCACTCTGCAAATTGAACTGCTTGCTGTACATGCAACTGGACAAAATGAATGTAGATTGGTTTCAAGAATATCATGGCCAATTGACTAGGTTTTGTGTACTTGCAAGTGTCTTCTTTGGTGAATACACTCCATAGCCTTCATGTAGGCTCCTCTTTGTAGTGAGGAGCTTCACGAAGCCAAAACAGCAGGCATGAAGCCAGCAGTGGTGCTAGCTGCATGACAGGATGCTTCGAGGAGGAGGCACTGTTGGAGAAGGAGTAGAGGCAGCTTGAACTGAGATGGCCCCACACTCATATGCTCGTTTTATAAAGAAATGCTCAGGAGTCATTGAACAAATGCTATTCAACAGCCGTTTCAATCTCTTCTTCCTTTCCTCCTCCAAAGTGTTAGGATGGAGCAGGTGGGTATGTTTCTCCTTATATTTGTGGAATTTTCTCTTGCTTTCATTCCTTTCTGCATTGCATATATTTTTAAATTGCATCTAGCACTCTATTACTTCACTTCAAGCTTTTGCTTGTAGCTAAAAATATAAATAAATCAAGAGTTTGTTTAGTTTAATTCCTGGTGCTGCAATTTTTTTCATCCAACTGTCATTATGAATTAGTCATTTCTTTGCTCAAAACCATCAAGTGCAACAGCATCCAAGGTAAATACTTCAGTAAATCAACTCTGATAAATTAAATAGTTTTAACTTCAAAAATCTAAGATAAATAGGAAGAAGAGAATATTTTTATAAGGTTTATTCAGGTTTCGTTGGCAAGGGCTTGATCTTCAGTAGACATCCCAGACAGTACTTTCCCCTGCAACCTGACGCTCTTGGCTGAGAGACATCACAAACACAAACGAGTGACTCTGTGATGGTAACTGCTCTGAACAGCTACAACTGTGTGCTGATGGCTCCTCTGAAGTGGTTCACAGGCAGAGATAGCTTATAAAGAGCTGTTAGAAGGCAGCATGAGCAAACCAACCCAGAAGCTGGAACTGGGTATGTCTCCCCGGCAGAGAAGTGGGCTGTATGCAACAAATAAATGCAGGTACCCAGCTGTTCTGCTGGACTTCTAAATTGGAAAAGGGCACACTAGATTTAATGAGGAAGATTTTTTTTAAGCCAATTATATAATTTTATGGCAGCATTTAAGGGAAGATTTGCAGTGTGCGCTAATCATTTCTATGGCAAATTAATAAAATCATGATAGGAAGGAACACATTCGCTCCCTTTGCTTCCTGGTACTGGCTCCCTACATGTTCTCATGTAAAACTGAAGCACACATTATATAAGGCTGCCCCTGATCCTCAAAAGATGAATGCAGCTTTCTCACAGAGGACTGAACTATGCAGGGCCAGCAGTATATGTTATAACAAATATCTGAGCATCCATTGTTTATCAAGGACTAAGGAAAGCAGAAGGTTATACTAAAGAAGAAAAGAGCAAATTTTCCTGCTGTGATTACTTTGAGGTAAAGGATGAGCCCAGTGTGTTAAGAGTTCAGCATTAGAAAGGAGAGCTCTGGAAACTGAGGATGTCTTTTTCTGTCCAAAGAGGGGATGCTGTGACAGTAAGTGTGTCATCTTAGTCCTCTGTTAAAGAGCACTTTTGATGACGTTAATCAGACTTTGGAGGGCATCTGTTATGAAGCACAGCTCAAGAAACTGTGCTGCCTCAAGGCCTTGGAGCAGCCTTTTTACTTTTATGTCTTGGCTAATGAATAGACTGCCCTTTGGCAACTGTTATATAAGCCAAGAGCTTTTTAAGCCCAATGTATTTCATATTCTCTTGAAAAACAAAATTTTTGACCCAGTAGGATAATGTGTAAGCAATTCCCTGAGTTGCATAGCCTTCCCCAAGTTTTCCCAGTGTGGGTTTTTTCTCCAGAATGCATATTATGATCATGGGAAAAGCAGTTCCAATGGACAAACTGCTTTTGCGTTGTTGTTTGAAAGTGTCCAGTGATGTCAATATGATCACACCGTTCTTCTGAGCCAGGACTCCGTCCTGTATCAGCTGAAATTAGTGGGATTATTTCCAATGATTTTGCTGTGCAGTAAGCTGAGGCCTAAATAAGAGAAGCAAGTATGAATAGATTACATTCAATGATTTTTTTCTTTGCCCTTCAGTACCAGAGGTACTGACGCTCACAAACACTGCTTGTACGCAGAAAGTTTCCCTTCTGTAATAAGCTCTTTATTTTCTCCCTCAAACCAAGGGGAAAACAGAGGTCATCTACATAAAAATGTGCATTTGGCACACTACTGTGCCTTGAAACAATTCAGTCTTGGATTCTGCTGCCCTGTAAGTGGAGAACAGCACAGGGTATGTTTTTTGGTGGGTTCTATCAACTTTCACATTCCGCTTCTTTAAGGAAAAAAAAAAGTGCAAATAATAAACTGTTACCTGTTATCTATTTCACATTTTACCTGGAGCCCACTGGTAAATTGGTCCTCAGCCAATGGCAAGCTATGAATATGCTTTGCTGATAATTTGGTTCAGTGATAAGGTCCTTGCCAGCAGTATGTACTGAGGAAACTGTATGTGGTTAGCCTTGATTCCTTGGCAAACAGGCATGCAATTTGAACAGCAAGTGGGAAATTCCTATTGACCTGGTTATACTGTTTTTCAGAGTCTTATGCCTGTTTCTTTTTCACTGCTCTCTTCCCGTGCATCAGTTGTTTCTTGGGACTATTTCTTGTGTGTGTAAAAGATCAAAGCAAGAGGCAACATGAATTTGCTCTTAGATGTGGCTTCTGTTCAGTCCACTAGATTAAAATTTGGCATGTCATAAAAAAAATCCCCAAACCATCCTCACAGATACAACTTCTGTTACTTCATGGTTTATTTTTGGATAGGGCCAATTACATGAGCATAGTTGGAGGACACACAAGTACTTATTACAGTGTCATAGTTAAGCAACAGGGAAGTGTACTTAAATGTGATGTTCTGGTGGGCTTGAAACCTGCTTGTAATCAAGAAAACCACTGAGCTTTTCAGCAGATCTGGTGCTCTCCCCATCAGAAGAGGTCCAGTACCAGGACAGCGGCCATGTTTCACTGTCTCCTGACTGAGGTGCGTTGATGGAGACATGTGTGGGAGTTTACACAGGGTCCACTTGCACCAAATCTTGCTCTGGCCAGGATTAAAATCTCATTTTTATGAGTCCTAAATTTCACCAACTTTTACCCCCAAATTTAAAATAAATAAATGAATAATAAGAACATATTACAAAAGCAATAGACTTTGCTTTTTCTGCATAAATAAAGGAGAGTCTTACTTAATCTTTTTTGCCTTGAATGAGAAGAACATGGTATTAGGTGCCAAATCTTTCATGGCCTGCTGGCTGTACCTGAAATTAACTCTTTCAGAGGAAAATGGAAGTGATGAGTGACACATTGGTTTGCAGTTTCTTTTTATCTCCCATATAACTAGGGCAAAACTGTCAAAAGCTTGAATGTTATTGAGAGTCTACGCACAATAAATGTTCACTGAAATGCAGTATCTGAGTGGCAGCTTAGGAGCTCCTCAGCTAATACTGAACCAGTGATCTTGGAGCTATGAATCAGATGCAGCATAGCAATGTTTTTCCAGCAGTCTCATTAGAATTAATTAGCCTGGCTGAGAGGCAGGACAGATTTGCCTGGGCAGACTGCAAAGACAGAGCAGCTTTAGAGCCCAATACCTGGGTGAGCTTATTTGGAACGATACGGAAGTGTTGTCAGTGCTAAAATTATGCTGATCTAAATGGGTGCCAGATCATACTGTTTATTAGATCAGTTGTCTCAAAGAAACATGCAAAAGGCTGTATCTGAAACAAATAGCTTTGCTCCTATGCTTTTCCTCTTTGGTACATCTTCAAGAGAATTCTGAATATGCTTGCTTGAAAAGCCTTTATGAATTCATCAAAAAAGGTGAAACTGTAATAAAGTAACTTTTCTATCTCATATGCATGTACAAATATTAAGAATGGAAATGGAGATAGAAACGTGTAGACGTGTATCGAGGTATCAAAGTGGAGATCTCTAAGATTGATCTGTACACTCACTAATCTATGATAATTAGATTTTACATTAGTAGAATCCTTTAAAAAATGTTTCTCAAACAGTATGTCTCTATTTTATTTCTGAAGTCTAAAAAGCTAAGTAATAGTTAAGCATATAAACTCACATGCATTAGCTTCCAGGAAAAAGGAATTTAGGAACATAATCTGATGTTAAGACTTTCCAGGTAATGTGAGACTTCCATCTAATGGGGTTCTTTTGGATCAGAGCTGTTATTGCCAGGCACTGTAATCCCAGCTTCGAGGAAAGAAGACTAACCTGGGAAGATGTATAGCCACCAGGGAACACTGATGCAGGCTTAGCTCCTTCCTCTGCTGTGGGCGAATTACTCCAGGTTAAAAAACACACAAGGTATAGGAAAGTGGGGAATATAATACTTTGAAATTGTGTTAAGTTATTGAGAGATTAAAAAAAAGCATTGAAAGACTGTGAAGTTACCTCCAGTAATGGGGAACAAACAAGCATTTTAGAAAAAGAAAGCATTAAGCGGCCTTGCTTTATGGGAATCAAAGAGGAAGCAGGATGTAAATGTGAGTAAGTGGAATTGTTCTATATACACATACCTATAACTGATGGGATCAGTAAAGAGATGTTGCACTGCTAAACTAATCCCTGCCCATATCTTTCACATTGTACAGTTATATCTTAACCCTACAACAAAGTTTGTGTTTCCCAGGTGAGAATTCTGTATAGCTGTACATGCCACGCAGCTGCTGCTGTACTAGAAAGTACCATGAGTACGAAATGCTGCACCAGTTTGGCAGAGTGAGTACAGAATAGTAATAATGACTTTCAGAGCTATCCATTAAATTTACATGTCTGTTCCAATGCAGTCAATGGAATAAAACTCCAAGACTGAACATCTCAGGCAGCAATCGCTGGAGAAATCCAGGGCAAGATTTAGGTAGCTCAGAAAGTAGATAATATCTTTCTGTGCAAAAAAATGGGCTGCACACATTCTGTGTTAAAAAAAGAAGAAAAACCCAAACACTTTTATGAGAAGCAGCGCTAATGGGGAGACATGTTAACAGGGGTGCTGATTCATATCGTTAATGTGGGCAGGCAGGAACTGTGGAGCTGTTGGAACATGCTTTTCTTGAGAGCACACCTAAATTAAGAGGCTGTCAGAGACATGTGTTTCATAGTGTTGGCAACCCAGGTGTAACAAATTTCCAAGATGACTATTAGTGAGTACTAACAGCTAAAAAAGCATTTCTAATTTCTTGCTGAATATGGAGACTTCAGTGTCAAGAGGAACAGGGAACTGTGAGCAGAAGTGGAGGTCAGTTGGGATACATGTGCAAAGTAATGCCCATTAGCAGGGAAAACGTAAATGACTTCCAGACATGATGGAGTTCAAATCAAGTGATTTGATTTAAGAAAAAGAACTGGGATTTGAGAGAACAGAAAGATCATCTCATGCTTTCCTAGCGCAGAATTTTTTTTGCTTACACTGTTAAGCTTTTGTCTGTAACAGTGGATCTAGGATCTAGTTTTGATATGGCAATTCCCATCTTCCTGTATTTGCTTTTCTTTTGATATACTTTACAATAATGCTAATTGCACCTGGAAAATACACACACAATCTCCTATTATTTTTCTGAGTGCTTCATTACTTTTCATTCATGGATCACTTTCTTGCTGTAATGGAACCAAAGAGATGATAGGATTTTATTTCCTGAATGTGATCGATCAATGCCTGAGAATATTGCACTTTTATTTCACTGTGGCTGCTTTGCAGAACAGAAGCAAGAATTAAGCATGACTTTCAAGAATTTTTGTCAACTTTACTAACTTTTAGGTACCTTGTTAATAAAACATTCATTTGTTTCATCTTTGATTTCTTTTTTGTTTTTACTTTTTGTAATATTCTTTTTTTTTCACCTGGAAGTTCTCTCCAAGTTTTAAGTAAGGGATGAGGAGAAAAGGTAAAACTTTTGATGCCAAACATCATGACAGGTATCGAGGATGCATGTTTTACCTGTTGACTCATTATATGCAATATTTATTATGAAAAGTTTAAAATGGTGCTCAGTTTGGCTCTGGACTCAAAAGTATTTTAAAGGGATTTTATGATATATCCCTTCTAGTACTTTATGAAGCTATTTATAATACTTGAATGTCAGGAGTTCGTGACTTTTTAAAAAACAAAGCAATTCTAGAAGTAGCCTTTCTTTTATTCAATCTTGTGGGTTTATGGCAGATGGATAACACGGAGTAGTCATATTACTATTTCAAATTGGCATGTTCTGTCAAAAATGAGTCAGGAGCTACCCTGTAATGTCTCCTGAACCCAACACAGCTGATGCAGATTTACACTAACGTTACAGAGGGGAGAAATTGGCCATTTTTGGACATTATTTTCTAAGCAAAGGGATACATTGCACATCCTATAAGGATTCATAACCTTTCATTAATGGGATTTATGAAACTTAAAGAGAAAATAGCCTGTTGGGCAGCAACTTTATCCTTTTCAATCTGTGCAAACTAGTGATATGTATCTTTTATACTTAATGACAAAATAACTGCCCAGAGCACCGTTTGCACTTTCCTTGTGCATGCATTGTGTCAGAGTATTTTATCTCTATCTGATAGATATACTGTCCGTAATATAATATGTTATCCATGAAGAGTTTTTACAGTGCTTGGTAAGTTCTGTCTCCCTAAAATTGGATTTTGGAGTTCTCAAGTAGGGCATTCTCTGCAGCAACTTTCCATCATCCCTTCCAACATTCTTTTTCTCTTTTGAAAATCATGGCTGATTAAAAGTCTAATGCAACAGCTGTTTGTGATCATATGATTGATATGTTTTCTAGACAGATGCCGACTATTAGAAGCAGAAACATTCTGAATTCTTTGCAGTGCTCACAGAATTGTGAATTGGTACTTTTTAAAGTCACAGCAGGACAGAGCTGCCAGGCAGTGCAGGCTCTTTACGTACTTAATTAAGAATTGGTGCAACTTAAAAGATTGATCACACCATACAAAACACCCCAGCCCCGTAGGCATGACTTCAGAAGGTGGAATTCTTTGTCTGCATGAATCAAAAAGTGCTCTGAAAACTTTTAACAGCTCACTATACCCATAGATTTCTGTACAATTTCTTCTTTTGCTGTTTATTATCTGAAGTGAAGTCCCCTTGTGAAAAAGCCTGCTCATTCGCTTTGCCTTTGCTGACCAGTACATAGCAGCTAGCTGAAGGGTGGTAAAACCAGCAAAAGCTGCAGGAGGGGCACAAGCAGTGATAAAGCATTTTAACAATTTAGTACAGAAGGCATTAGGCTTTGTAATTGCCTTTAAAACAATCCAAACCCTTGTGGTCAACCAAGGTCAGAAACATTCCGTTTCTGTTTTACACAGTCTCTGAAGGATAAGCAAGCCTGCCCAGGCAGAGCCCCGCTGCCATCCCTTTGGTGACATGTCCCCAGTTAGGTAATGTGCACAGATACATCCCAAAGGCTGGCAGAGCAAGCAGCTTCTTCCAAAGCCTGTCCTGGGCATTGCTAGTGGGCTGCACACTTAGGACCCTGGTAGCACAGCTGGTCCCTGTGGACAATTCATGTTTAGACAGGCAAATGGCCTAATTCCATGCTCTGTATTTCCCCACCCAAATGCCCAGGCCATCTCCATTTTGCAACCATAGTAAGGAACAAAGGCCTGGCACAGGCCCCCACTTGCTGGCAACAATGATAGTGCTGCCCATCACCATCAAGGGCAGCACCTGGGCCCTGATGGGCAGCACCTGAGCCTACCACACCCCAGGCCCAGAACCTTCCCCTCAGCGCCATATAGGGCAGTCTCCAGCCAGCAGTAAGCTTTTGGGGAAAGAGCTTCAGCAGCAGTTTGGGAAGTGCTGGTGTATGTGCAGGTAGGTAGCTTCTATTAACATCCATCCCTTACAGCCTGGATCTGCTGTTGGAGTGTGGTGTGGGTGGCAGGAGCAAGGGGAAGGGAATGTTTCCTTCTTGCCTCAAGGTGCCTCGGAGTCTGCAATTTTAAAAGCCCTTGCTTTGCGTTTGTGGTAAAGTTGCCTTTGCAGCAGTTGTGTGTGCTTGGGGGAACTTCCCTGTGTAAATGCAGTCTCTGCTCTGTTGTTCCTGGGCTTTGTTTCACTCAGCCATTCTTTTAGTTTGAGGACACTGTGCCTATGTGGGTGTTCTGTGATGCAGAGAGGAGGCTTGGGCATTTAAATGGTATGTATAGGGAAACTAAGGAAAGGTTTTGCTGAAGCTGTGCTCTACCTGCAGGTTCGTTCCTAGCAAACATGCACGGGAGAATTCTGGATAGTGCTGTTATCTCTTGTATGGGCACTTGATATCAGTGGTTGTCTCACAGGGATTTGTTTTTCTGGCTGCTCTTTCTGTTTTTAAAGTGGAGAAATCTGCAGTGGTGTAGCTTTCCTTCTGTAATATTGACAGTCCCGTTGCATATACAGTATGTCTGTCTTGGTACTAGAAAGTTTTCCCTTTCTTTTCCTTTTGTTGCCAGTAAGACAAGAAGTTCTACTTAGATTTCCAAATTGTTATCACTTATCTCTGTAGCATGGACGAAGCAATGTAAAATAAGTGCATAGTTTGCATTCACATCCTATCACAGCTGTGCCTTAAATTGTTTATTGGCTGTTGTCTGGATTAAGGTGGGGGGGAGGTGTGTTGGAGACAGCTAGTTCCATTTTGTGGAGTCTGGTGTTTTTATACCTCAAGTTGAAGGTCAACATCAAATGAAGGTCAACATCAAATGAACTTAGTCTTGCAAATAATGAAAACCTGAAATAAGGTGATGTTCACTTTGTGTATGGGACAAAATCTACTTATTTTTTCAGGAAGATCAATTTTTGTTGATAGAAGAATTCAGTCATAAAATGGTTGTTATAAAAATTAGAGAATTAACATCAATATATTAGTTAACGGAATAATCAGTGAAATTTGATTTGTGAAAATAGTGCAATAATTTAATCTCTTGGTCATCAAACATTGTTGTGTATGCTATGGGAACAAATAATAAGCAGTATATAAAATGGACATTACCAAAAAAGCCTTATTCCCTATGATATGCAAGACAAACATCCTGTGTCTGTTAAATCTGTGTCTCTTTAACGTAGAGCTTCAAGAAAATTTCTGTTCATGGGAATCTACTTTTATTTGATGTTGAGCCCAGTTTGGCAGTGATAGCTTTAAAAGTCTGATTCAAATGCAAAACCAATTGAATTTGGTTTCTCCTTAGCAGAAATTAAAGGAAAAAAATATAACTAAGCACCTGAAGAGGGACAGAAAAGGGCTCTGAAAAAAAGAGGAAAGAGGAATTAAAAAAAATCAAATACATAACTTGAGTATTCCTGTATTTGTGAAAGCTTTCTTTTGGGACAATAAAGGCTATGCTTCCTTGGTAACCATTGTAAGCTTCCCTTCAACTAGAAACTGGATATGATCAAAAATCTGTGTGGATAAATTGGTATGCATTCCGTTTGTCTCAGTATTCCAATCTCCTATAGTAAAGAATGGTCAAAAAATTAGACAGGAATTTGAACCAATGTATCAACACATACAAAAATAACCTAAATCAAATACCAATTAATTATTTCATATTGTTGTTTGCCACAAAGGAAAGCAATAGTTTTAGATCAGTTTGGATGATTAGCAAATGCGTATGAACTGTAAGTACCCATATGTCATCTGGCTCTTCATATATCTAGGTTGTCTACTTCATTATACAGGGTGGAAATACTTGTTTAGATTTCTAAGTTACAGAATAGTCTCAAACTGGGGCCTAAGTGACACTTTAATGGTAGTAGTTGTACTAAACCTAAGTATATGCATTAAAGGTTTGTTTAGCTAATGTGTTTGGGTTTTTGGTGTGGTTTTTTTTTTTTTTAATATTTTTAAGGTATTTCTGCTTATTTTACCAAAGTGTCACAGTTTTCACTTCATTATATCAGATCATAGACTGTATATGAGTTTGCCTTTAACAGCATAAAGAAACCTGAATGATGTCACTGAATTTAGACTGTGGGACTAGAATGGTGTATAATATGTAACTGTAGTCCCTGTAAAGCGATCAAAGCACTGCCTTTCTTGGTGTTGAGAAACCCCTTTGGAAAGAAGGCCAAGCTGCCCTATAATTTATATAAAGCATAGCTTCCCTGATAAAGTTTCAACAGTTTTACTTCAGTTTGGCTTCTCATCATTATAATTTCTTTTAAGCATAGATGCAATGGTAATTTTTACAAATTCATGGGACTACTGTGCATAGATAAAATGCAATGACTCTGGGGGTTGTTTTCCATGTAGAGTAGCCATTAATTGTAAAATTCTCATAACACAATCAGGGTTGATTAGCTGGTTGATTAGTTGTCTTCTAAAGGATCATGTAAACATCTGGGGAAACAGGTGGCGCCTCTCCTAAATGCATCTGCAAGAACTGGAAAGCTGCATTCAATGTTTGCCCTGCTTGAATCCAGAGACTTTGCCTATTAACATTTTCCTGTAGCTGGTCCCAGCTTCTGACTCAAATGGGAATGTGTCTATATCTGACATTGTGACCATTTAACATGCCATCATGTTCCTGGTGCAATAGTAAGAGCTCTAGTGGTTAAAACTTGAAAAGCCTCTTCCTAAGAGCTTTTTAACCCCTAGTGGGTTAGAGTCAAAACAATTTCAAGCAAATATTGGATTAGAACATGCATGAACAAGCTCAAGAGAAATGAAGATATCCACAGCTATGCCCTCACAGGGGAGATGGCCAAACTGATACAAAATTAAATGTTTTATCACAAGACCTCCTTGTGAATATGTGCATCCTTGTGAATATGCATTTGCAGTAGCCTTTAATTTATATTTGCGTATTCTGGTAATATAGGTGCAGATCTAACACAGCTGTTTTCATTAAGCAAAAGTGGCTTTTGAGGGAGGTATTATATTCATAAAGACAGATTTGGCATAAAGCTGACTGCGGGAATTTAAGCTGTATGTTTGTTTATAAATGGTGTACTTTGTACTATGGATGTAAAGAAAGACTATCAAAAAGTTAATTTCTTATTTGTAGCTTGAAATTCAGATCTTCAATACAGTTTGTTTCTCTTCCAAATATTTGCTCATAAAGATGTATGGGTTTGTGTACATCTTAGATATCCTCAGATCAAACTATTGAAAAGAGGCAAGCTTAACTGCTTTGTTTATTAATGGGCAAAAGCACTGTCTGAAACTTTTACAATAGAAGAGTAGTTCTAGACAGACAGCAAGGCACCACTGTGGGAACCGAATGTTCATTATATTTATAGATAAGCATAAAAGCAATGTGTGAAAGATTGCTTTAAGGGGTGAAGTTTTTTAGTATATGATATGAAGTACCAATCGCTGTTTCTGAGGGCTGTTGAGAATACAGATTTAGAAATGGGACCCTGTCTTTAACAGCTGCTTAAAGATACCAAGTGAGAATTCTTTCTTTTTAGAGACCTTTTTTGGGTTTTTTTTAAGTTGCAACAGCTCTTGTTGTGTAAGTGAGGGCTTTCTTAATTAGCACCTAACTCTGCATGCCTGATGAGTGATGAGGGACTTGTAAGTTCTTGAATAAAGGTTTATCGGAATGTTGCATTATCTAAAATCTGGTGTTGATAATAATCTGCAGTTCTTTGACTTAAACTAATTCATTATTGGATTCACTTTAAGTAGTGTCCATTTGAACTCTGGTGGGCAATTCAATAAAGAGCTGGCTCCCCGCTCAACTACTTCAATGCACCATGTATTTAGATAATACTTGAAAGCTAAATGATCAGTATTATATGTGTGTTTTAATAGGTTCAATTTCTGTGCCTGGGAAATTCTTAGAGTTATCAAAGAGTAGTAATTTATTCTTCAAGAGGAAGCCTTATGTAGCATTAACTATGATTTTGAGACTTCAGATTTTAATTTTCATACTCTGTTGAACCTAATATGATTAATTCAACTTAAAAATTAAACTTTTTTTCCTGAATCTGGAGTAGCATTAAAATTGCTGTAGCTGACACTGAAACTTTCCTGTGTTTCCTCTATACAACTTCTCTTACCATGTGCATTTTTCAGCCACTTCTCTAGGAGGAAAATCTATTCAGGAATATCTTTTTTTCCTCCAATGACATGTTAAAATATAGGCTTAAGTGTACAGAACAAATTCTGTTTCCAAAATTAACATTCTGAATTTGATGTGCTCTTGCTTTAGAATGTCTGGTATGAGTTTAGAGTTTGTAATAATATCTATGTTGTATGGTTGTGTGGCTTCTCGTTAAAAAGCTTTGAGACTTTCTGTAGAACACAAGCTGCCAGCTTTATCACCTCTTGTGGTTTGTGAGCTGACTGTGAAGGGCTAGCAAACCCCAAATGTGTTAAAGTACTGGTGCTATTACTGATGGTCTGAAAGGGACATCTTCCAGCAACGGATCTGCACAACTCTTTTCTGTTTTGTGTATGGGCTGTGATAGATGAAGCAAAAGGATGCCAGTTAGCGACATCCTGTAGAAGGTTCTTTCAGTTACTGCTTTCATAAGGTTACCACTTGCTGTGGCTCCTTAGTGAGGCTTTTTGTTTCTTGTAAGTTGAAGAAGGTGGCCTAAACTGAAAACTCATGTCCTTAAGGTACCTGAATGCCTGGGCTGTTTAGGTGCTGGCTTGCTTAGCACTAAGGGCAAACTCTCAGCTGATGTACCTGGCTCTGCTGAAACCAGTACAGTCACACTCACTTATACCTGGGTCATCTCTTAAATCTCAGCAATGAATAAAATCAGTGTTCTAAGATTAAAAATCTTATTCTGTGTAAGTCTGGAGAACAAGTTTACAGCTTTAAGTAAAGTTTACAGCTGCTGTAATGAGGTAACATGCAACAAGTATGCATGATAAAATCTGCATTGCAACCCAAGCTCTGGGCAATGTTCTAGTGTCTGACTTCTGTTAATTTTTGAACATGTTATTTTCAGGATGCACTAAGGAATTACAACTGCTTTTGTTTTATTTATTTTCTTTTGAAGCATTGTCTTTTGAAGCCATGTTCAGTGATAATTTAAGACTAAAAAAAAAAAAAAAAGACCCCCCCCCTAAAATAAACACCTAACAAGAACACCACCAAAAATAGCTCAAACAAACCCTCCAGTGAACTACATGTTACATTAACCAAGATGTAAATTCCAGTCCGGGTTTCTGATGCCAGTTTGTGCTCTCTTCTGTCTTCTGCTGTGCAGACTTAGCTGTTCTGTGCTCATATGCACTATCATTTTGGCATCTTCATATCAAAAGCATTCAGATGGAATATTGAATTGGATGTTCCACATCAGGAAAAAAAGACATTTTCCAGAAGCAGTGATGAAAGAATTATTACTGATCCCATTTCGGTTTCCATTTTTAGAGTAAGGGTAACAGCTCTGGAATGAGACTGAATAGGGTATTTTTGCCTTTGTAATGGAAAGCAAGCAGGTCATCTTGCCAGTTTTCCAGTATCTTAGCTATTACCTGGCTGGAAAAGAAACCCCAAAGACTGGATGTTTGGACCTAAAATAATGGATTGTGTTTACATAAATTTGTTTTCTGAATTATTACTTAGGTTTTTCAAAGGTGACTAAGATAGTCACGTATTCACTTTTTACTTCTGAAACATTACAAATCCCAGCCCCAGAAGTAGCTGAAAAAACTAACGGCAAGTTTTCTGTCTCACAGACCACCTTAGTAGTTACAGTTACCCTGCAAAATATTTCTCAATTTGCCACCTTTCATTATCACACCATTTGCTTTCATGCTTTATCTAACACAGCAGAACCCTGATTGCCCGCAAATAGCTTTGAGGCATGTTTCCATGCTGCTTCCTGTGAATGATACAAGCTTAGCTACTCTCACAGGGACACTACTTTTTATAGCTTCTTAAAACTAGCAAACATAGAAACCAAAATAATTTTGAACAAGCTGCAAGTGAATAAAAATGCTGCTCTATATCACCTTGTGCCATGCAACCTCCCCTCAACCTTGAAGATACATAGAAAAATTAACAGGTGCTGTGTAGTTTGAGCAGGCTCCTCAGACTTTGAATAAAGATTATTCATACAGGAAGGAGAGACTTGCTTCTCAATATGCCTGGTTATTTTTGGAAGGGAAAGGGAAAGAGTGGTAATGGGTTGGGGGGTCATTGAGTGACATAATTTATCATTATATCTTCACATTTTGGTTTTCATTGCCTTTCCTGCACATTTTTCTAGGACTCTCTTTTGAGTATATATTATTTTCAAGTGTACACTGAAAATGCATAGATTCTCTTAATTCTGCAGTATAAGGGAAAGTTGAAACGTTGCAGGAAATCTCCTGCATTGACACAATCTTTTTTTTTTCCCTCCTGTATCTGTGCTTGTATACAATGTTTATAAAATACATCTACTCCCCTTTCCTCAATCATAGCCTTTGGATCCAATAAACCAGCTTTTGCTATACAATATTTAATTTGTGTAAGAATAGTTCTGCCTTTAAATGTGGATGTTGGTTCTTGTGCTTTTGGGGGTAGTGCATCTCTGCTTGGGTGAAAAAGGTTTGGGGGTTTAGAACTGTTATGGTGGCAGCAAGGGTTCCTTCCTTCACTCCAGTAAAGCCTGCTGGAGTGGAAGTAGTGTAAATGGAGCAAGTGACCTAACTTTGTCTGGATTTATTGTGCAGCAGGTTCTCTGAAGTGACAGTTTTTCCACTGCCAAAATTTCTTTAGTGATGTCCAGAGAAAATTGGCCCAGATCTTGTCCCGAGTTTGGTGAATGATCTCTGACAACATCTAGTAAAATCTTAACAAATATAAAGATGTTCCTTGCAATATAATTAAATATTGCTTAGCAAAAGGCTTTGCAATCTTGCAGTTATATGTGCATCAAAGCACAGATGTTAAATAAAGCTGGACTTTTTCAGTTCAGTGATTGAATTAATGCATTTGAAAGGGAGAGGGGAAATGGTTGCAGGACAAACCAAACCAGATGGAAGAAGGTGGGGGTTAGCTTTTGCATCAGTGTTTTAGGTGAACCCAAATATGTGGTTTGAAATTGTTTTAACATAAGAATTATATTTAGTCTATATTAAAAGAGAGGTTATTCTTTTAGATGAAAAATGTTCAGTGTTTTTGCTTGAAAATGCTCAAACAAATTACTTTGAGTTCTGATTTTTCCTGTCTGTTTTGATTCACATTGATCATGCAGTTAGACTGGAGATCACAAAATGCTTGTTCTTCTGAGCAAATGTGTCTTATGGTTAATTCATTATTTTATTGGAGTGGGGAGAGGGGCAGGAAGTCCAATTGTTATACTAAAGGCCTGTTTAACTGCTGTTATATGTTCCTAAAGACTGTGACCTGAAAGAAAAATTATGTCTAAGCTTGAGTTGTACTGCATGTGAATCTGTTCATTTCAAAAGATACAAAAGGTAAACCTGTCATACAACCTTATTTTAGTTTTCCCCAATGTCTTATTGGTGGGAATTGAGGTTTTTTTTGGCTCAACATTCTTTTAAAAAATTTATTGAGATACCAAATTAATGCCTTCTTTACCTTGTGTACAGTAATACTAGATTTGGAAGCATTAATTTTTTATTTCAAATAGAATTTTTGATAAGAAAGATGTTAAATCTTTCAGATCAGTATAAAAACCCATTGTAATTCTAATTTTGGCATCTCACTTGGGTAGATGATAAAGGCAATATTCACATGTGCTAGTTGGAGCTATTTTTATCCCAGTCATAAAGGACTCCACAGACTGATGCTACATATTAATCTGTTTACCTGGAGGATGTGTGTGGACAGTTGGAAAAGTTAGTGCTGCGGTTACTGTACAGAATTTTGTAGGGGACTCTGCAAATCAGGATGTGAAAGAGCTACACAGATTGCTTCAAAGAGCAGTGAATACCGTGGTTTTGGCTCAACACATTTATGCCTTTCTAGATGAAAGTAGAACATAAGTTTGCTGGAAGCCAGAAGACTTTTTTTTATGAACTCTTAACAGTCTGGAGGGAAAAAAAAAGTTGGCTCACAGAAAAGGAAAATGAGATGAAAAGAATTAACTCCTGGTAAACAGTTTTTGTCACTTGCAAGAATATCACAAATGCGTCTGTTGTTCGTGTGTTTCTATGTTCTTGCTAAGTTTTGAAGTTGAAAGCAGCAGCAGTCTCACTTCTAATGTCCTAGGATAGAACAACTCAAAAATATTATTTCAAGAGGATGAAAGAATTCAGCCAGGTACTGCTGCAGCTTGTCTAAAGCCAGTGGAGTTTCACAGGGTCTACTGTCTGGATGAGGCCAATCCTCTTGTGCATATGAAAAGATCACAAAGATTTGCTGTAAGAGAAGTCTAACTTGTGAACATTGATTACTACAGACCCAGTCCAAAAAGTTAGTTATTTCTTAAAAGAAATGAGAAAATCTTGATTAATAAAACTGGGGAAGAAAAATGTTGATGACTTGTTTTGATGTGGCAGTGCAGACAACTCCACTGAAAGACATTGAACCAGCAGCTGTGCCTGGGCATAGCTGTCTGAGCACACTGGCAGGAATGGGATGTTCAAAAAATCCACCCAGAAACAAAACATTTCAATTAATAGAGTAATGAAATGTTTAAGGATTTTATCCTTGGCCTGGCTACAAAAGGGCTAATGTTTATTTGCCAGAATTCACAATGCATTTCTGAGACATTATTTTCCTTCAAAACAGCTAAATTCTTCAATCTGAAAAATGCTCAAAAAGAGGCAAAATCTGGTAGTTATACAAGCAAACTTTAATCATATTTTTGATCCTTCTAACTCTCTATTCCTATTGTGATACTAGAAATAGGAAAGCTTATTTTGAAAGTGAGCTAGCAAATATTCTGTGTGCTATGTTACCAAATGATATCTTATGCTGGGAGCAGGGAACAGACCTCATTAGCTATATGGGAATAATGTCACTGACATGCCAGATATTATCAGCCTGTATTCCAGTATAAATCTACCTTTGCAGTGGACTCCGTTCCAGTGTCTGACTTGTAGAGTCACAGCAAGGCAGCTCAGCCAGTTTGTTAACTTAGAAAATGAGGTGATCTCAAGAAGGTGGATATCTAGTTTTTTAGAACTAACCATCCAGAGGTAAGCCCACCTGGCTGCCAATATGTCATCATTTTTAAACAATCAAAGGGATTAATGACTGCAGAGGAAGAATATGTTACAGCCAAATTTAAATCATCTCACCTATTATGCACAATGCTTTAGGTCAGGCTCATTTGAATAAGCTTT